>NW_019281103.1:0-48776 GCF_000648695.1 Onthophagus taurus
AGAACAATGTTTATTTGAAACTAATTAAAGTATAGACGTTTAGCTTTAATTTGGTGTATAATACATGATTATAACTATTTCTAATTTTGAGATAGTAACCATTTTGATTCATGATGATTTTTGATAAGTTACAGCTTTTAACTAAAACACAAATTTTTAATATTTTTTTTCTAGGAAAATAAATAAATTTAGAACAAAATTCATTTGGGATAAAATAAAATATACACTTTTATCTACAAATTGATGTATAACACATGAATACAAGTATTCTTAATTGTGAAATATCTAATAATTTGTTTCACGATGATTTTAGTAAATTTACACTTTTTAATCAAAATGTAATCGATTTCAAAACTTTCTTACGAGATAATTAATAAAATTAGAACAATGTTTATTTGAAACTAATTAAAGTATAAACTTCTAGCTTTAATTTGGTGTATAATACATGATGATAATTATTTCTAATTTCGAGATAGCAACCATTTTGATTCATGATGAATTTTGATAAGTTACAGTTTCTAATTAAAACCCAAATTTTTAACTCTTTCTTCTGGGAAAATGAATAAAGTTAGAACAAAATTTATGTGGGATAAAATAAAATATACACTTTGGTCTACAAATTGATGTATAACACATGAATACAAGTATTCCTAATTGTGAGATATCCAATCATTTGTTTTACGGTGATTTTAGTAAAGTTACACTTTTTAATCAAAATGCAATTGATTTCAAAATTTTCTGACGAGGTAATTAATAAAATTAGAACAATGTTTATTTGAAACTAATTAAAGTATAGACGTTTAGCTTTAATTTGGTGTATAATACATGATTATAACTATTTCTAATTTTGAGATAGCAACCATTTTGATCAAGACGATTTTTGATAAGTTACAGCTTTTAACTAAAACACAAATTTTTAATATTTTTTTTTTAGGAAAATAAATAAATTTAGAACAAAATTCATTTAGGATAAAATAAAATATACAGTTTTATCTACAAATTGATGTACAACACATAAATACAAGTATTCTTAATTGTGAGATGTCCAATAATTTGATTCACCGTGATTTTAGTAAATCTATACTTTTTAATCAAAATACAATTAATTTCAAAATTTTCTGACGAGGTAATTAATAAAATTAGAACAATGTTTATTTGAAACTAATTAAAATATAGACTTTTAGCTTTAATTTGGTATATAATACATGATTATAACTATTTCTAATTTTGAGATACCAACCATTTTGATTCATGATGATTTTTAATAAGTTACAGTTAGTAATTAAAACGCAAATTTTTAACATTTTTTTCTGGGAAAATGAATAAATTTAGAACGAAATTCGTTTGAGATAAAATAAAATATACACTCTTATCTACAAACTGATGTATAACACATGAATACAAGTATTATTAATTCTGAGATATCCAATAACTTGATTCACAATAATTTAAGTAAATTTACAATTTTTAATCAAAATCAATTGACTTCAAAATTTTCTGACGAGATAATTAATAAAATTTGAACAATGTTTATTTGAAACTAATTAAAGTATAGACTTTTAGCTTTAATTTGGCATATAATACATGATTATAACTATTTCTAATTTTGAGATAGCAACCATTTTGATTCATGATGATTTTTGATAAGTTACACTTTTTTATTAAAATCCAAATCTTTAACACTTTCTTCTGGAAAAATGAATAAATTTAGAATAAAATTTATTTGGGATANATATAATACATGATTATAACTATTTCTAATTTTGAGATAGCAACCATTTTGATTCATGATGATTTTTGATAAGTTACACTTTTTTATTAAAATCCAAATCTTTAACACTTTCTTCTGGAAAAATGAATAAATTTAGAATAAAATTTATTTGGGATAAAATAAAATATACACTTTTATCTACGAACTCATGTATAACACATGAATACAAGTATTCTCAATTGTGAGATATCCAATAATTTGTTTCACGGCGATTTTAGTAAGTTTATAATTTTTAATCAAAATGCATCTGATTTAAAAATTTTCTGACCAAATAATTAATAAAATTAGAATAACGTTTATTTGAAACTAATTAAAGTATAGACTTTTAGCTTTGAAGATTTGGGTTTTAATTAAAAACTGTAACTTATCAAATGGTTGCTATCTCAAAATTAGAAATAGTTATAATCATGTATGATATACTAAATTAAAGCTAAAAGTGTGTATTTTAATTTGTTTCAAATAAATGTCGTTCTAATTTTATTAATTATAGCCTAAGAAAATTTTGAAGTCAATAAATTTACTGTTAAATCATTATGGTTTAAAATATTAATGAAATTATTATTAATTGTAATGAATTGTAAATTTTCTTGCACAAAAAATTAATTATTTAAAAGAAAACATGTATAATTAAATTAATTTTGTAATCAACAATAATTCAAATAATTACAGAATTCACCTGTTACAATAAATTCGTTATACAGACGTCATACTATTCAGTGATTTGAACGAAATTAATGGCACTCGTAAACTAACGAACTGTGCATTGCGGAGACACTCCACAAACACAATACGTCAGCTAAAGTTAATTTTAACATGGATATAAACGTGTATAAAGTGAAACCCCACCGAAACACAACATTTTAATGAAACCCCAATTAAATTTAACAAATAGTTTTTATAAAAATTAATTTTACTTGACCCACATTTGAATAATTTCTAATCGAGTAAGTTTCCATTCCAACTAAAATTAGCACACATTCAAATCAATTTTCGTTCGTGTCTAATACCAAATTGATATTTGTTTTAATCAAATTAACAATGTTAGGCAAACAAAACTTCGATATCGATTGGAGGTAAAAGTTGAATTATGGTGGGCCGGAAGTGTTTGCACTTGTAATTAGTTCGGTAGAGCTTAATGCTTCAACTGTTACTGGGCATATATACTCAGAAGAACATTTGTTAGATTAATTTTTTATAATGTAATTTTCGAGAATAAAAAAGTGATTTATTTTTATCGAATTGCTTTGCTACTACATCGATACGTTGACCTATATCATCACCCTATATAGTAGACCACGTTGTTGACATTCTTGAGGCTTTAGATGCATCTCAGATCGATATATACGCTACAATACTGCGGTTGCCTTTTGTATCCATCGAACCGGCAACAATACACAGGATGATTTCAAGTTTTTTTTTACATTTTCTTTTCAATTCTTATCGTCTGTTCTAAAAACAAAAAATATAAATCTCAAAAAAAAACAAAGACGTGTTAACTTAATGAGATTCGCAATAATCCCTCTCAGAAGTAACAAAGAAGCAAACACGTAGCTAATAACTAAAGTCAACACGTTCGAACGAGAAGCACAGCTTTGGTAAATTGCATTTTGTAAACTTTGTACGACAACAACGTGTTTGTAAAGCTTAAAGTTAAAGTGTGATGCATAAATGGTTATTTCCTTATTAATTAATGTTGTTGTTTAAGATTTTTTAACACACCGGCATCGCAATAATTGCGTTTCTCTGTGTCGCGGTTGGAATGTTATCTGCAAAATGAGATTAAATCCAGGTTGTCACAAAGTGGTGTTCGCCGCGTGTGGTTTTGAGCTTTTATAAAAGCTTTGGTGTGACCGCAAATTCGTGTGGGATTCGTTGCGTTGAAATTAACGCCGCGTGTTTGTTTCAATTTCAGGTTGTAATGGTTTGAAAGCTTTGGAAAAACCGGTGCAATTTAAATAATTTTTTGTTATCTCATTCATAAAACTAAAGGTGTGTACTTTAATTTGTTTCAAATAAACATTGTTCTAATTTTATTAATTATCTCGTTAGAAAATTTTGAAGTCAATTGCCAAATTTATTTGGGAGAAATAATACACTTTTATCTACAAACTGATGTATAACACATGAATACAAGTATTCTTAACTGTGAGATATACAATAATTTGATTCACGGTGATTTCAGTAAATTTATACTTTTTAATCAAAATGCAATTGATTTTAAAACTTTCTTACGAGATAATTAATAAAATTAGAACAATGTTTATTTGAAACTAATTAAAGTATAGACTTTTAGCTTTAATTTGGTATATAATACATGTTTATAACTAGTTCTATTTTGGAAATAGCAACCATTTCGGTTCATGATGATTTTTGGTACGTTGCAATTTTTAATTAAAAAGCAATTTTTTAACATTATTTTCTAAGAGAATGAATAAATTTAGAATAAAATTTATTTGAGATAAAATAAAATATACACTTTTATCTATAAATTGATGTATAACACATGAATACAAATATTCCTAATTTTGAGATATCCAACAGTTTCATCCAGGGCGATTTAAGTGTAATTTACAATTTTTAATCAAAATGCAATTGATTTCAAAACTTTCTTACGAGATAATTAATAAAATTAGAACAACTTTTATTTGAAACAAATTAAAATACACACTTTTAGCTTTAATTTGGTATGTAATACATGTTTATAACTATTTCCAATTTTTAGATAGCAACCATTTTGTTTCATGTTGTTTTTTGGTATGTTACAATTTTTAATTAAAAAGCAATTTTTTAACATCATTTTCTGGGAAAATAAATAATTTTAGAACAAAATTTATTTGAGATAAAACAAAATATACACTTTTATCTATAAATTGATATATAACACATGAATACAAGTATTCTAAATTTTGAGATATCCAACAATTTCATCCAGGGCGATTTAAGTGTAATTTGCAATTTTTAATCAAAATGCAATTGATTTCAAAATTTTCTTGCATGATAATTAATAAAATTAGAACAACGTTTATTTGAAACAAATTAAAATACACACTTTTAGCTTGAATTCGGTATGTAATACATGTTTATAACTATTTCTAATTTTGAAGTAACAACCATTTCGGTTCACGATGATTTTTGGTACGTTGCAATTTTTAATTAAAAAGCAATTTTTTAACATTATTTTCTGAGAGAATGAATAAATTTAGAATAAAATTTATTTGAGATAAAATAAAATATACACTTTTATCTATAAATTGATGTATAACACATGAATACAAATATTCCTAATTTTGAGATATCCAACAGTTTCATCCAGGGCGATTTAAGTGTAATTTACAATTTTTAATCAAAATGCAATTGATTTCAAAACTTTCTTACGAGATAATTAATAAAATTAGAACAACTTTTATTTGAAACAAATTAAAATACACACTTTTAGCTTTAATTTGGTATGTAATACATGTTTATAACTATTTCCAATTTTTAGATAGCAACCATTTTGTTTCATGTTGTTTTTTGGTATGTTACAATTTTTAATTAAAAAGCAATTTTTTAACATCATTTTCTGGGAAAATAAATAATTTTAGAACAAAATTTATTTGAGATAAAACAAAATATACACTTTTATCTATAAATTGATATATAACACATGAATACAAGTATTCTAAATTTTGAGATATCCAACAATTTCATCCAGGGCGATTTAAGTGTAATTTGCAATTTTTAATCAAAATGCAATTGATTTCAAAATTTTCTTGCATGATAATTAATAAAATTAGAACAACGTTTATTTGAAACAAATTAAAATACACACTTTTAGCTTGAATTCGGTATGTAATACATGTTTATAACTATTTCTAATTTTGAAGTAACAACCATTTCGGTTCACGATGATTTTTGGTACGTTGCAATTTTTAATTAAAAAGCAATTTTTTAACATTATTTTCTGAGAGAATGAATAAATTTAGAATAAAATTTATTTGAGATAAAATAAAATATACACTTTTATCTATAAATTGATGTATAACACATGAATACAAATATTCCTAATTTTCAGATATCCAACAGTTTCATCCAGGGCGATTTAAGTAAATTTCCAATTTTTAATCAAAATGCAATTGATTTCAAAATTTTCTTGCACGATAATTAATAAAATTAGAACAACGTTTATATGAAACAAATTAAAATACACATTTTTAGCTTGAATTTGGTATATCATACATGTTTATAACTATTTCTAATTTTGAAATAGCAACCATTTCGATTCACGATGATCTTTGATACGTTGCAATTTTTAATTAAAAAGCAATTATTTAACATTATTTTCTGGGAAAATAAATGAATTTAGAACGAAAATTATTTGAGATAAAATAAAATATGCACTTTTATCTACAAATTGATGTATAATACATGAATACAAATATTCTAAATTTTGAGATATCCAACAATTTCATCCAGGGCGATTTAAGTGTAATTTGCAATTTTTAATCAAAATGCAATTGATTTCAAAATTTTCTTGCACAATAATTAATAAAATTAGAACAACGTTTATTAGAAAGAAATTAAAATACACACTTTTAGCTTTAATTTGGTATATAATACATGATTATAACTATTTCTAATTTTGAAATAGCAACCATTTCGGTTCACGATGATTTTTGGTATCTTGCAATTTTTAATTAAAAAGCAATTTTTTAGCACTCTTTTCTGGGAAAATAAATAAATTTAAAACAAAATTTATTTGAGATAAAATAAAATATACACTTTTATCTATAAATTGATGTATAACACATGAATACAAGTATTCAAAATTTTGAGATATCCAACAATTTCATCCAGGGCGATTTAAGTGTAATTTGCAATTTTTAATCAAAATGCAATTGATTTCAAAATTTTCTTGCACAATAATTAATAAAATTAGAACAACGTTTATTAGAAAGAAATTAAAATACACACTTTTAGCTTTAATTTGGTATATAATACATGATTATAACTATTTCTAATTTTGAAATAGCAACCATTTCGGTTCACGATGATTTTTGGTATCTTGCAATTTTTAATTAAAAAGCAATTTTTTAGCACTCTTTTCTGGGAAAATAAATAAATTTAAAACAAAATTTATTTGAGATAAAATAAAATATACACTTTTATCTATAAATTGATGTATAACACATGAATACAAGTATTCAAAATTTTGAGATATCCAACAATTTCATCCAGGGTGATTTAAGTAAATTTGCAATTTTTAATCAAAATGCAATTGATTTTAAAATTTTCTTGCACGATGATTAATAAAATTAGAACAACGTTTATATGAAACAAATTAAAATACACATTTTTAGCTTGAATTTGGTATATAATACATGTTTATAACTATTTCCAATTTTTAGATAGCAACCATTTTAGTTCATGATGATTTTTGGTACGTTGCAATTTTTAATTAAAAAGCTAGTTTTCAACATGCTTTTCTGGGAAAATGAATAAATTTAGAACAAAATTTATTTGAGATAAAATAAAACATACACTTTTACCTATAAATTGATCTATAACACATGAATACAAGTATTCTAAATTTTGTGATATCCAACAATTTCATCCAGGGCGATTTAAGTAAATTTGCAATTTTTAATCAATTTCAATTGATTTCAAAATTTTCTTGCACGATAATTAATAAAATTAGAACAACGTTTATATGAAACAAATTAAAATACACACTTTTAACTTTAATTTGGTATATAATACATGATTATAACTATTTCTAATTTTGAGATAGCAACCATTTTGGTTCATGATGATTTTTCGTACGTTGTAATTTTTAATTAAAAAGCTATTTTTCAACATTCTTTTCTGAGAAAATGAATAAATTTAGAACAAAATTTATTTGAGATAAAATAAAATATACACTTTTACGTATAAATTGATGTATAACACATGAATATAAGTATTCTAAATTTTGAGATATCCAACAATTTTAAATAGGGCGATTTAAGTAAATTTCCAATTTTTAATCAAAATGCAATTGATTTCAAAATTTTCTTACATGATAATTAATAAAATTAGAACAATGTTTATATGAAACAAATTAAAACACACATTTTTAGCTTTAATTTGGTGTATAATACATGTTTATAACTATTTCCAATTTTTAGATAGCAACCATTTTGGTTCATGATGATTTTTGGTACGTTGCAATTTTTAATTAAAAAGCAATTATTTAACATCATTTTCTAGGAAAATGAATAAATTTAGAACGAAATTTATTTGAGATAAAATAAAATATACACTTTTATCTATAAATTGATGTATAACACATGAATACAAGTATTCTAAATTTTGAGATATTCAACAATTTCATCCAGGGCGATTTAAGTGTAATTTGCAATTTTTTGATCAAAATGCAATTGATTTCAACATTTTCTTGTACGATAATTAATAAAATTAGAACAACGTTTATTTGAAACAAATTAAAATACACACTTTTAGCTTTAATTTGGTATATAATACATGTTTATAACTATTTCTAATTTTGAAATAGCAACCATTTTGGTTCATGATAATTTTTGGTACGTTGCAATTTTTAATTAAAAAGCAATTATTTAACATCATTTTCAGGGAAAATGAATAAATTTAGATCGAAATTTATTTGAGATAAAATAAAATATACACTTTTATTTATAAATTGATGTATAACACATGAATACAAGTATTCTAAATTTTGAGATATCCAACAATTTCAAACAGGGCGATTTAACTAAATTTGCAATTTTTAATCAATTTCAATTGATTTCAAAATTTTCTCGCACGATAATTAATAAAATTAGAACAACGTTTATTTGAAACAAATTAAAATACACACTTTTAGCTTCAATTTGGTATATAATACATGTTTATAACTATTTCCAATTTTTAGATAGCAACCATTTTGCTTCATGATGATTTTTGGTACGTTGCAATTTTTAATTAAAAAGCAATTATTTAATATCATTTTCTACGAAAATGAATAAATTTAGAACGAAATTTATTTAAGATAAAATAAAATATACACTTTTATCTATAATTTGATGTATAACACATGAATACAAGTATTCTTAATTGTGAGATATCCAACAATTTCAAACAGGACGATTTAAGTAAATTTCCAATTTTTAATCAAAATGCAATTAATTTCAAAATTTTCTTACACGACAATTAATAAAATTAGAACAACGTTTATTAGAAACAAATTAAAATACACACTTTTAGCTTCAATTTGGTATATAATACATGACTATAACTGTTTCTAATTTTGAGATGGCATCCATTTTCAGTTTTGATGGCTTTTAGTAATTTACATTTTCAAGAAAATGAACTGTTTAATTAATTTTTGGTGAAAGGGGTTTTAACGGATAGAATCCGATACAGATTCTGACTAATGAGATTACGCTGAGCGATAACCAAGAAATTACCTGCTCAACAGTCCGTCATCATGCGATTTTAACCGCCGTCAAAACTTTGTTACCACGCCTTTTGGCTTAAGCTCACCAAACAATTGGTGAAGTCGACTTAACCTCATTTTACAAACTGCAAACTTCTCGTTTATGAATAATTCATCTCAAAAGTTTAAAGTCACGACATTTTTTTACCGTTTGATTAAAAAGAGATATTTTAATGCGAATTTAATAAATGGTGGAGGAGCCGGGTTTAAGTGTTTTTTAAAAAGCTTATCTTGTTATTCGATCTTTTAGATTTAATTTAAGATTAAATACGAATTTTTGAAATAGAACTGATAACGCAATAATTTGTGATGGTCCTCATTAACCACTAGAATTATTCAAAACAATAACCCCATTCTCCGATGCGTATTAAAATGTTATACAGTGGCGTGGCTCAACTAATAAAGCCTAAAATCGATATTATTGTTCAAACCGAAATGTTGCGAGCGAAACGCTGTGAATGTTTCGCAATTTTCGAGGAGCTTACGAAAACTCGACCATTTTCCAAACGTTATCGGATTAAACGAAAAACAGAAAAAACATTCAACACGAAACAAAGTCGAAAAAAAAAGAAATGGAGTACAGGTAACGTGCGTGTCCACGTGCCTTCGTCGATCGGCACGCCAACTGCCAGGTTGTGCGCGGTCAATTACTTTTTACGTTTGCATGCAAATTGAAGTTGCACTTCGTTGTGACGACTGTGCACACCCGCAAGGTTTATAAAAAACCATTCCACCACCATTCCCGTTCATTGTTTATTTTCATCCCGGAAACTTTACGACTCCAGCTTTTAAAACGGGTTGGTGGAGTGGTTTTAAAGGACCAGACGTGAGGTTAGGTAAAAATGTAAAATACACACGTTTTAAATGAAATTTGGGGTTTGGATAAAATTTTATGCTTATGTTTGAACGTAAAAATTTAAACAAGATAAAACATAAAACTTTTTGTTACACCTTTAAAATGTGAAACGTTTTCATTATATAGAATGAGATACATATGTATAATATGAAGCTGACGTCACGCTGAAATAATCCAGTTAGGTATATTTTTCAGCACAGCTATAATTATCTGCTTGCGTGTCTAGGGTGCATCGAAACGTGTTAGGGCACGTGCCCCTTTGTTTGTTGTTGATATTCTTGTTGCAACAATCGATCCACGAAACGATACAATTAAGACGTCCATCGGTGACACGACGACGTCCGACATATTGAGGTCAATGCTGGTTGTGCCCTCTCTCTGTATCGATTCGCGGTTAAACACGCAATTGACAATTGTTTTGATAGGGAAGCAATTTAATTATTTATACAAAAAAATATTGTTTTTTTAAATTGTTCCATTTATTTATATTATATTAATCATCCAGCAGAAACTACTATACTATAATTTAATGTTTGCTGATAGTGAATTGAAACAAAAACAAAATGTTTTCTCCAAAACTGTTAGGAATTAAAAAATGTAACTTTTTGAGATTATAAAGGAATGTTCAAGGTTAAGTTATACCAAATTATAAGCTTCCAGAGTGACTACATTATTTTATATAGCATTTTGAAAATCGCCGATTTTACTTGACATTTACCAAAAATGACATAAAAGAAACAAATGGATTTCTCCTAAACGGTTAGAAATTATGGAATATAACTTTTTGAGGTTAAAAAGGAATGTTCAAGGTTAGGTTACACAAAATTATAAGCTTCCAGAGTGATCACATTATTTTATATAGAATTTTAAAAATCGCCGATTTTGCTTGACATTTACCAAAAATGACATAAAAGAAACAAATGGATTTCTCCTAAACGGTTAGAATTTATGGAATATAACTTTTTGAGGTTATAAAGGAATGTTCAAGGTTAGGTTATACCAAATTATAAGCTTCTAGAGTAATCACATTATTTTATATAGCATTTTAAAAATCGCCGATTTTACTTGACATTTACCAAAAATGACATAAAAGAAACAAATGGATTTCTCCTAAACGGTTAGAATTTATGGAATATAACTTTTTGAGGTTATAAAGGAATGTTCAAGGTTAGGTTATACCAAATTATAAGCTTCTAGAGTAATCACATTATTTTATATAGCATTTTGAAAATCGCCGATTTTACTTGACATTTACCAAAAATGACATAAAAGAAACAAATGGATTCCTCCTCAACGGTTAGAATTAAAGGAATATAATTTTTTGAGGTTATAAAGGAACGTTTGAGGTTAGGTTGTACCAAATTTTAAGTTTCTATGATGATCGATTCGTTTAGTATATATATTTAAAAACCGTCTATTTAATTTAATGTTGGATGAAATTGAGATTGAAGAAAAAATGTTTTCTCCAAAATGGCTAGAAATTAAGAAATGTAACTTTTTGAGGTTATAAAGGAATGTTCAAGGTTAGGTTATACCAAATTATAAGCTTCCAGAGTGACTACATTATTTTATATAACATTTTAAAAATCGCCGATTTTACTTGACATTTACCAAAAATGACATAAAAGAAACAAATGGATTTCTCCTAAACGGTTAGAATTTATGGAATGTAACTTTTTGAGGTTATAAAGGAATGTTCAAGGTTAGGTTATACCAAATTATAAGCTTCCAGAGTGACTACATTATTTTATATAACATTTTAAAAATCGCCGATTTTACTTGACATTTACCAAAAATGACATAAAAGAAACAAATGGATTTCTCCTAAACGGTTAGAATTTATGGAATATAACTTTTTGAGGTTATAAAGGAATGTTCAAGGTTAGGTTATACCAAATTATAAGCTTCCAGAGTGACTACATTATTTTATATAACATTTTAAAAATCGCCGATTTTACTTGACATTTACCAAAAATGACATAAAAGAAACAAATGGATTTCTCCTAAACGGTTAGAATTTATGGAATATAACTTTTTGAGGTTATAAAGGAATGTTCAAGGTTAGGTTATACCAAATTATAAGCTTCTAGAGTAATCACATTATTTTATATAGCATTTTAAAAATCGCCGATTTTACTTGACATTTACCAAAAATGACATAAAAGAAACAAATGGATTTCTCCTAAACGGTTAGAATTTATGGAATATAACTTTTTGAGGTTATAAAGGAATGTTCAAGGTTAGGTTATACCAAATTATAAGCTTCTAGAGTAATCACATTATTTTATATAGCATTTTGAAAATCGCCGATTTTACTTGACATTTACCAAAAATGACATAAAAGAAACAAATGGATTCCTCCTCAACGGTTAGAATTAAAGGAATATAATTTTTTGAGGTTATAAAGGAACGTTTGAGGTTAGGTTGTACCAAATTTTAAGTTTCTATGATGATCGATTCGTTTAGTATATATATTTAAAAACCGTCTATTTAATTTAATGTTGGATGAAATTGAGATTGAAGAAAAAATGTTTTCTCCAAAATGGCTAGAAATTAAGAAATGTAACTTTTTGAGGTTATAAAGGAATGTTCAAGGTTAGGTTATACCAAATTATAAGCTTCCAGAGTGACTACATTATTTTATATAACATTTTAAAAATCGCCGATTTTACTTGACATTTACCAAAAATGACATAAAAGAAACAAATGGATTTCTCCTAAACGGTTAGAATTTATGGAATGTAACTTTTTGAGGTTATAAAGGAATGTTCAAGGTTAGGTTATACCAAATTATAAGCTTCCAGAGTGACTACATTATTTTATATAACATTTTAAAAATCGCCGATTTTACTTGACATTTACCAAAAATGACATAAAAGAAACAAATGGATTTCTCCTAAACGGTTAGAATTTATGGAATATAACTTTTTGAGGTTATAAAGGAATGTTCAAGGTTAGGTTATACCAAATTATAAGCTTCCAGAGTGACTACATTATTTTATATAACATTTTAAAAATCGCCGATTTTACTTGACATTTACCAAAAATGACATAAAAGAAACAAATGGATTTCTCCTAAACGGTTAGAATTTATGGAATATAACTTTTTGAGGTTATAAAGGAATGTTCAAGGTTAGGTTATACCAAATTATAAGCTTCTAGAGTAATCACATTATTTTATATAGCATTTTAAAAATCGCCGATTTTACTTGACATTTACCAAAAATGACATAAAAGAAACAAATGGATTTCTCCTAAACGGTTAGAATTTATGGAATATAACTTTTTGAGGTTATAAAGGAATGTTCAAGGTTAGGTTATACCAAATTATAAGCTTCTAGAGTAATCACATTATTTTATATAGCATTTTGAAAATCGCCGATTTTACTTGACATTTACCAAAAATGACATAAAAGAAACAAATGGATTCCTCCTCAACGGTTAGAATTAAAGGAATATAATTTTTTGAGGTTATAAAGGAACGTTTGAGGTTAGGTTGTACCAAATTTTAAGTTTCTATGATGATCGATTCGTTTAGTATATATATTTAAAAACCGTCTATTTAATTTAATGTTGGATGAAATTGAGATTGAAGAAAAAATGTTTTCTCCAAAATGGCTAGAAATTAAGAAATGTAACTTTTTGAGGTTATAAAGGAATGTTCAAGGTTAGGTTATACCAAATTATAAGCTTCCAGAGTGACTACATTATTTTATATAACATTTTAAAAATCGCCGATTTTACTTGACATTTACCAAAAATGACATAAAAGAAACAAATGGATTTCTCCTAAACGGTTAGAATTTATGGAATGTAACTTTTTGAGGTTATAAAGGAATGTTCAAGGTTAGGTTATACCAAATTATAAGCTTCCAGAGTGACTACATTATTTTATATAACATTTTAAAAATCGCCGATTTTACTTGACATTTACCAAAAATGACATAAAAGAAACAAATGGATTTCTCCTAAACGGTTAGAATTTATGGAATATAACTTTTTGAGGTTATAAAGGAATGTTCAAGGTTAGGTTATACCAAATTATAAGCTTCCAGAGTGACTACATTATTTTATATAACATTTTAAAAATCGCCGATTTTACTTGACATTTACCAAAAATGACATAAAAGAAACAAATGGATTTCTCCTAAACGGTTAGAATTTATGGAATATAACTTTTTGAGGTTATAAAGGAATGTTCAAGGTTAGGTTATACCAAATTATAAGCTTCTAGAGTAATCACATTATTTTATATAGCATTTTAAAAATCGCCGATTTTACTTGACATTTACCAAAAATGACATAAAAGAAACAAATGGATTTCTCCTAAACGGTTAGAATTTATGGAATATAACTTTTTGAGGTTATAAAGGAATGTTCAAGGTTAGGTTATACCAAATTATAAGCTTCTAGAGTAATCACATTATTTTATATAGCATTTTGAAAATCGCCGATTTTACTTGACATTTACCAAAAATGATATAAAACAAAAAATGGATTTCTCCTAAACGGTTAGAATTTAAGGAATATAATTTTTTGAGGTTATAAAGGAACGTTTGAGGTTAGGTTATACCAAATTTTAGGATTCTATGATGATCGATTCGTTTAGTATATATATTTAAAAATCATCTATTTAATTTAATGTTCGTTGAAATTGGGATTAAAGAAAAAAAAAATGTTTTCCCAAAACGGCTAGGAATTAAGAAATGTAACTTTTTGAGGTTATAAACGAATGTTCAAGGTTAGGTTATACCAAATTATACGTTTCCAGAGTGACCACATTATTTTATACAGCATTTTGAAAATCGCCGATTTTACTTGACATTTACCAAAAATGATATAAAACAAAAAAATGGATTTCTCCTAAACGGTTAGAATTTAAGGAATATAATTTTTTGAGGTTATAAAGGAACGTTTGAGGTTAGGTTATACCAAATTTTAGGATTCTATGATGATCGATTCGTTTAGTATATAAATTTAAAAATCATCTATTTAATTTAATGTTCGTTGAAATTGGGATTAAAGAAAAAAAAAATGTTTTCCCCAAAACGGCTAGGAATTAAGAAATGTAACTTTTTGAGATTATAAACGAATGTTCAAGGTTAGGTTATACCAAATTATACGTTTCCAGAGTGACCACATTATTTTATACAGCATTTTGAAAATCGCCGATTTTACTTGACATTTACCAAAAATGATATAAAAACAAAAAATTGATTTCTCCTAAACGGTTAGGATTTAAGGAATATAACTTTTTGATGTTATAAAGGAACGTTTGAGGTTAGGTTGTACCAAATTTTAGGTTTCTATGATGATCGATTCGTTTAGTATATATATTTAAAAATCGTCTATTTAATTTAATATTTGTTGAAATAAAACTTAAGTAAAAAAAATGTTTTCTCTGAAACGGTTAGGAATTAAGGAATATAACTTTTTGAGATTATGAAAGAATATTTGAGGTTAGGTTATACCAAATTATAAGCTTCCAGAGTGACCACATTACTTTATATAGAATTTAGAAAATCGCCGATTTTTCTTGACATTGACCAAAAATGATGTAAAAGAAAAAAATAGATTTCTCCTAAACCTTTAGGATCTAAGAAATATAACATTTTGAGGTTATAAAGGAACGTTTGAGGTTAGGTTGTACCATATTTTAAGTTTCTATGATGATCGATGCTTTTGGTATATATAATTAAAAATCGTAAAAATCGTTAAAAATTTTATTTAAAGTTTGTTGAAATTGAGATTAACGAAAAAAAAGTTTTCTCCAAAACGGCTAGAAATTAAGAAATGTAACTTTTTGAGATAACAAAGGAATGTTCAAGGTTAGGTTATACCAAATTATAGGCTTCCAGAGTGACTACATTATTTTATATAACATTTTGAAAATCGCCGATTTTACTTGACATTTACCAAAAATGACATAAAAACAAAAATGGATTTCTCCTAAACGGTTAGGATTTAATGAATATAACTTTTTGAGGTTATAAAGGAACGTTTGAGGTTAGGTTGTATCAAATTTTAGGATTCTATGATGATCGATTCGTTTAGTATAATATATTTAAAAATCATCTATTTTATTTAATATTTGTTGAAATTGAGATAAAGAAAAAAATGTTTTCTTCAAAACGGCTAGGAATTAAGAAATGTTGCTTTTTGAGATTATAAAAGAATCTTCAAGGTTAGGTTATACCAAATTATAAGCTTCCAGAGTGACTACATTATTTTATATAACATTTTGAAAATCACTGATTTTACTTAACATTTACCAAAAATGATGTAAAAGAAAAAATGGATTTCTGCTAAACGGTTAGGATTTAAGAAATATAACTTTTTGAGGTTATAAAGGAACGCTTGAGGTTAGGTTGTACCACATTTTAGGATTCTATGATGATCGATTCGTTTAGTATATATATTTAAAAACCGTCTATTTAATTTAATGTTGGATGAAATTGAGATTGAAGAAAAAATGTTTTCTCCAAAATGGCTAGAAATTAAGAAATGTAACTTTTTGAGGTTATAAAGGAATGTTCAAGGTTAGGTTATACCAAATTATAAGCTTCCAGAGTGACTACATTATTTTATATAACATTTTAAAAATCGCCGATTTTACTTGACATTTACCAAAAATGACATAAAAGAAACAAATGGATTTCTCCTAAACGGTTAGAATTTATGGAATATAACTTTTTGAGGTTATAAAGGAATGTTCAAGGTTAGGTTATACCAAATTATAAGCTTCCAGAGTGACTACATTATTTTATATAACATTTTAAAAATCGCCGATTTTACTTGACATTTACCAAAAATGACATAAAAGAAACAAATGGATTTCTCCTAAACGGTTAGAAATTATGGAATATAACTTTTTGAGGTTATAAAGGAATGTTCAAGATTAGGTTGTACCAAATTATAAGCTTCCAGAGTGACTACATTATTTTATATAGAATTTTAAAAATCGCCGATTTTACTTGACATTTACCAAAAATGACATAAAAGAAACAAATGGATTTCTCCAAAACGGTTAGAATTTATGGAATATAACTTTTTGAGGTTATAAAGGAACGTTTGAGGTTAGATTGTACCAAATTTTAGGTTTCTATGATGATCGATTCGTTTTGTATATATATTTAAAAATCGTCTATTTTATTTAATGTTTGTTGAAATTGAGATTAAGGAAAAGAATGTTTTCTCCAAATAGGTTAGGAATTAAGAAATGTTACGTTTTGAGATAATAAAGGAATGTTCAAGGTTAGGTTTTACCAAATTATAAGCTTCTAGAGTAATCACATTATTTTATATAGCATTTTGAAAATCGCCGATTTTACTTGACATTTACCAAAAATGACATAAAAGAAACAAATGGATTTCTCCTCAACGGTTAGAATTTATGGAATATAACTTTTTGAGGTTAAAAAGGAATGTTCAAGATTAGGTTACACAAAATTATAAGCTTCCAGAGTGATCACATTATTTTTATATAGCATTTTAAAAATCGCCGATTTTGCTTGACATTTACCAAAAATGACATAAAAGAAACAAATGGATTTCTCCTAAATGGGTAGAATTAAAGGAATATAACTTTTTGAGGTTATAAAGGAATGTTCAAGGTTTGGTTATACCAAATTATAAGCTTCCAGAGTGACTATATTATTTTATATAGCATTTTAAAAATCGCCGATTTTACTTGACATTTATCAAAAATGACAAAAGAAAAAAAATGGATTTCTCCTCAACGGTTAGAATTTATGGAATATAACTTTTTGAGGTTATAAAGGAATGTTCAAGGTTAGGTTATACCAAATTATAAGCTTCCAGAGTGACTATGTTATTTTATATAGCATCTTGAAAATCGCTAATTTTACTTGACATTTACCAAAAATGACATAAAAGACACAAATGGATTTCTCCTAAACGGTTAGAATTACAGGAATATAATTTGTTGAGGTTATAAAGGAACGTTTGAGATTAGGTTGTACCAAATTTTAGATTTCTATGATGATCGATTCGTTTAATATAATATATATTTAAAAATCGCCTATTTTACTTAATGTTTGTTGAAATTGAGACAGGAAAAAGATGTTTTCTTCAAAACGGCTGGGAATTAAGAAATGTAACTTTTTGAGGTTATAAAGGAATGTTCAAGGTTACGTCATACCAAATCATATGATTCCAGAGTGACCACTTTATTTTATATAGAATTTTAAAAATCGCCGATTTTACTTGACATTTACCAAAAATGACATAAAAGAAAGAAATTGTTTTCTCCTAAATAATTAGGATTTAAGAAATAAAACTTTTTGAGGATATAAAGGAACCTTTGTGGTTAGGTTGTACCTAATTTTAAGTTTCTATGATGATCGATTCGCTTAGTATACCTATATATTTAAAAATCATCTATTTAATTTAATGTTTGTTGAAATTAAGATTAAGGAAAAAAATGTTTTCTCCAAATAGGTTAGGAATAAAGAAATGTTACATTTTGAGATAATAAAGGAATGTTCAAGGTTAGGTTATACCAAATTATAAGTTTCCAGAGTGACTACATTATTTTATATAACATTTTGAAAATCGCCGATTTTACTTGACATTTACCAAAAATGACATAAAAGAAACAAGTGAATTTCTCCTAAACGGTTAGAATTAAAGGAATATAATTTTTTGGGGTTATAAAGGAACGTTTGAGGTTAGATTGTACCAAATTTTAACTTTCTATGATGATTGATTCGTCTAATATATATATTTAGAAATCGTCTATTTAATTTAATGATTGTTGAAATTGAGATTAAGGAAAAATATGTTTTCTCCAAAACGGTTAGGAATTAAGAAATGCAACTTTTTGAGGTTATAAAGGAATGTTCAAGGTTAGGTCATACCAAGTTATATGATTCCAGAGTGACCACTTTATTTTATATAGAAATTTAAAAATCGCCGATTTTACTTGACATTTACCAAAAATTACATAAAAGAAAAAAATTTATTTCTCCTAAGTAATTAGGATTTAAGAAATAAAACTTTTTGAGGTTATAAAGGAACGTTTGAGGTTAGGTTGTACCAAATTTTAAGTTTCTATGTTGATCGATTCGTTTAATATATAGGTGTCCGGAAATGACGTGTACAACGCATACCTTGACCAAAAATATGATGATTTAACTCAACTTATCTATATACAAAATTGCTTAGTTTAGTTGCTAGAGGGTTTTAAAAACAATATGTTTTTTAAATTTTTTTTAAATAAGTCGAAAAATCCTGGATGTATTTTATTCATTTTCTGGTCATGCATTTATATCAGTAGAAAATTATAGGATGTTTAAATTGTAACAATAAATTATGCAACCATATCTTGTTAACCCCCTGTACAACTATCATTCTTTTCTGAATAGTTACTTTAATTTAGAAACTAATTTAGGTTTAGCCACAAAAAAATATTTTGTAAATCCTTACAAGCGAGAATGAGTGATGCAAGGTAATTAAAAACTTTTTTTTAATAGTTGGCTAGGTACAATTAATTTTAAAAACAAAAACAGTTTGTCACTTAAATTTGACAGCAGCATTCGTATTTTTTGTTTTGCGTTTTATCTTTGAGTCATCATGAATTTTCAAAGCCCTTTAGCGACTAAACTAAGCAATTTTGAATATAGATAAGTTTAGTTAAGTCAACATATTTTTGGGCAAGGTACTTTCTGGACACCCTGCATATATTTATTCAACTTAACGATTTTAAATTTGTTCAAAATGTCAATCAATTTCAAAAATTCATATCTCAGAAACTAAAGGTGATATCTCAAAACGGCAAATTTTCCTGAATAGCTCACACATTGATTAATACTCTCTGAAATTTTCATAATCATTTTTGAAGGAATCGATTTTTCACAAATTTTTTAAACTACATCGACAAAAATGTTCAGATTTTAAATTTATTAAAAAAATTAATCAAGTTTAAAAATGTATATCTCAAAAACTAAAGGTGATATTTCAAAGCGGCAGCTTCCCCTGAATATTTCATACATTTATTGATAATCCCTGAATATTTGAAAATAATTTTAGGAGAATTCGATTTTTCACAAGTATTTCAAAGTAAAATTCATAAATTTATTAAAATTGTCTACATATTTCAAAATATTAGCGTAATATAAAACAAAGAACCTTTATGCCCACTATTTCATAAGATGTCACCACTTCAACTAAATTAATATCTTAACCCACTTGTTACACAAGGTATAAGATGGATGGGTTTGGTATGATATATGGAACATTCTCCTTACTATATCCTCTTTCACCAACACCATATTTATAAAGACGTCAGTTTTCATGAGACGATAATATAATTCATTCCCGTCAGCCGTCGTTTAGGTTTTTATCGAAAGCTCGAAAAGCGTTTTAACATTTTAAAATTCGTCTGGAAGAATAACGACGACATTCGAAATACACTTTGTTGTCGTCTGAGGGAACGCGCGAAAATCTCAACGAACACAAACGTCTCTTCTCAGACAGAAAATCCGAATCCCGGAGCTCCGTTTCAATGGGGAACCTTGGAATTGTTCTCGGTTTCTAACGATCCGTAAATAATTAATCACCTTCCCTTTGTGCTTAAGAAGTTTCTAGTCTTTGAATTTATTTTTGTTAGACTTTATAAATTGCAAATGTGTAAAATAAAGTAATGGTGGAGTTTGAAGATTGAAGGTGGTGATGCCTTGTGGATAGTGGGGAAACCAATCTTTTGAACGAAAGATAAATCTTGATACGACCGGACGGGACACTTTAGTGACTTGTATGAATTAGACCGACTACTTTTACGATACAACGGTGGTGGAGGAGAGAAAGAAGATTTTATATCCTACCAATAAAAATCGTAGCTTATGTCTGAACGTTTTGGATATATATAGACAATAGTCGTAATAAATTTTATTATTCGTGCGTTGCCCTTTAGGATGTATGTGTACAGTGTTCGCCAAAAGGTCAGCAACATCCTTTTTTCATTTCATTGTAACCATGTTTCTGAAATTTTGTTTATTCCATGTAGGTACATAAGCTTTCATTTTTGACAATTTCTTCTTTAATAATTATTTTCTGAAAATTTTAATAACATTACCTTACAGTTTTTATATCATATCATAAACTAGAATCTTTAAGCTTCAATTTAACATACATATCATGTCATGATTCTTAAAAATACATTTGATATCACTTTTTGAAAATTTAGTATTACATTTGATTTACAAATTTGACAATTTTTTCTTTAATAACTTTTTCCTGGAGATTTCAATAATATTATCATATAATCTTTATATCATATCATAAACTAGAATCTTTAGGCTTAAATTTAACATACTTATCATATTATCATTGTTAAAAATACAGATTATATGATTTCTTGAAAATTTCATATAATTTTTGATTTATAAATTTAGCAATTTCTGTAATAATTTATACCAGAAAATTTCAATAATATTATAATATAATTTTTATATCATATCATAAACTAGAATCTTTAACCTCAAATTTAACATATATATCATATCATTACCATTAAAAATACAAATGATATGATTTTTTTAAAAATATGTTAGTTTATATTTACAAATTTGACAGTTTCTTCTTTAATATTTTTTTTCTCGAAATTTTATTAATACTATCATATAGTTTTTATATCATATCATAAACTAGAATCTTCAACCTCAAATTTAACATATATATCATATCATTACCATTAAAAATACAAATGATATGATTTTTTTAAAAATATGTTAGTTTATATTTACAAATTTGACAGTTTCTTCTTTAATATTTTTTTTCTCGAAATTTTATTAATACTATCATATAGTTTTTATATCATATCATAAACTAGAATCTTCACCCTCAAATTTAACATATATATCATATCATTACCATTAAAAATACAAATGATATGATTTTTTTAAAAATATGTTAGTTTATATTTACAAATTTGACAGTTTCTTCTTTAATATTTTTTTTCTCGAAATTTTATTAATACTATCATATAGTTTTTATATCATATCATAAACTAGAATCTTTAGGCTTAAATTTAACATACTTATCATATCATGATTGTAAAAAATACAGTTCAAATGATTTTTTGAAAATTTCATATAATTTTTGACTTATAAATTTGGCAACTTCTTTAATAATTTATTCCTGAAAATTTCAATAATATTGTCATATAATTTTTATATCATATCATAAACTAGAATCTTTGGGCTTAAATTTAACATAATTATCATATCATGATTGTTAATAACACAGTTTATATGATTTCTTGAAAATTTCATATAATTTTTGATTTATTAATTTGGCAACTTCTTTAATAATTTACTCCTGAAAATTTCAATAATGTTATCATACAATTTTTATATCATATCATAAACTAGAATCTTTAAGCTTCAATTTAACATATATATCATATTATGATTCTTAAAAATACAGTTGATATGATGTTTTGAATATTTCGTATTACATTTGATTTACAAATTTGACAATTTCATCTTTAATAATTTTTTCATGGAAATTTCAATAATATTACCTAATAGTTTTTATATCATATCATAAACTAGAATCTTTAAGCTTCAATTTAACATACATATCATGTCATGATTATTAAAAATACAGTTAATATCATTTCTTGAAAATTGCGTATTACATTTGATTTATAAAGTTGACAATTTCTTCTTTAATAACTTTTTCATGGAAATGTCAATAATATTACCTAATAGTTTCTATATCATATCATAAACTAGAATCTTTAAGCTTCAATTTAACATACATATCATGTCATGATTATTAAAAATACAGTTAATATCATTTCTTGAAAATTTCGTATTACATTTGATTTATAAAGTTGACAATTTCTTCTTTAATAACTTTTTCATGGAAATGTCAATAATATTACCTAATAGTTTCTATATCATATCATAAACTAGAATCTTTAAGCTTCAATTTAACATACATATCATGTCATGATTCTTAATAATACAGTTGATATGAATTTTTGAAAATTTCGTATTACATTTGATTTACAAATTTGACAATTTCTTCTTTAATAATTTTTTCCTGCAAATTTCAATAATATTACCTCATAGTTTTTATATCATATCATAAACTAGAATCTTTAAGCTTCAATTTAACATACATATCATGTCATGATTGTTAAAAATACAGATTATATGATTTCTTGAAAATTTCGTATAATTTTTGATTTATAAATTTAGCAATTTCTGTAATAATTTATACCAGAAAATTTCAATAGTATTATAATATAATTTTTATATCATATCATAAACTAGAATCTTTAGGCTTAAATTTAACATACTTATCATATCATGATTGTTAACAATACAGTTCAAACGATTTTTTGGAAATTTCATATAATTTTTGACTTATAAATTTGGCAACTTCTTTAATAATTTATTCCTGAAAATTTCAATAATATTGTCATATAATTTTTATATCATATCATAAACTGGAATCTTTGGGCTTAAATTTAACATAATTATCATATCATGATTGTTAATAATACAGTTTATATGATTTCTTGAAAATTTCATATAATTTTTGATTTATTAATTTGGCATCTTCTTTAATAATTTATTCCTGAAAATGTCAATAATGATATCATACAATTTTTATATCGTATCATAAACTAGAATCTTTAAGCTTCAATTTAACATATATATCATATTATGGTTCTTAAAAATACAGTTGATATGATGTTTCGAATATTTCGTATTACATTTGATTTACAAATTTGACAATTTCTTTAATAATTATTTTCTGGAAATTTCAATAATATTACCTCATAGTTTTTATATCATATCATAAACTATAATCTTTAACCTTCAATTTAACATACATATCATGTCATGATTCTTAAAAACACAGTTGATATGATATTTTGAATATTATGTATTACATTTGATTTACAAATTTGACAATTTCATCTTTAATAATTTTTTCATGGAAATTTCAATAATATTACCTAATAGTTTTTATATCATATCATAAACTAGAATTTCTAAGCTTCAATTTAACATACATATTATGTCATGATTGTTAAAAATACAGATTATATGATTTCTTGAAAATTTCATATAATTTTTGATTTATAAATTTAGCAATTTCTGTAATAATTTATACCAGAAAATTTCAATAATATTATAATATAATTTTTATATCATATCATAAACTAGAATCTTTAAGCTTCANCCATGTACATAAGCTTTCATTTTTGACAATTTCTTCTTTAATAATTATTTTCTGAAAATTTTAATAACATTACCTTATAGTTTTTATATCATATCATAAATTAGAATCTTTAAGCTTCAATTTAACATACATATCATGTCATGATTCTTAAAAATACAGTTGATATCACTTTTTGAAAATTTCGTATTACGTTTGATTTACAAATTTGACAATTTTTTTTTTAATAATTTTTTCCTGGAGATTTCAATAATATTGTCATATAATTTTTATATCACATCATATACTAGAATCTTTAGGCTTAAATTTAACATACTTATCATATCATGATTGTTAAAAATACAGATTATATGATTTCTTGAAAATTTCATATAATTTTTGATTTATAAATTTAGTAATTTCTCTAATAATTTATTCCTGAAAATTTCAATAATATTATAATATAATTTTTATATCATATCATAAACTAGAATCTTTAGGCTTAAATTTAACATACTTATCATATCATGATTGTAAAAAATACAGTTCAAATGATTTTTTGAAAATTTCATATAATTTTTGACTTATAAATTTGGCAACTTCTTTAATAATTTATTCCTGAAAATTTCAATAATATTGTCATATAATTTTTATATCATATCATAAACTAGAATCTTTGGGCTTAAATTTAACATAATTATCATATCATGACTGTTAATAATACACTTTATATGATTTCTTGAAAATTTCATATAATTTTTGATTTATTAATTTGGCAACTTTCTTAATAATTTACTCCTGAAAATTTCAATAATGTTATCATGAATGTTTAAGCATCAATTTAACAAACATATCATGTCATGACTCCTAAAAATACAGCTGATATGATTTTTTGAAAATTTTGTATTTCATTTTATTTACAAATTTGACAATTTCTTCTTTAATAATTTTTTCCTGGAAATTTCAATAATATTACCTTATAGTTTTTATATCATTTCATAAACAACACCGTTTAAGCTTCAAGTTAACATACATATCATATCAAGATTCTTAAAATTTCATTAAATAAGATTTTTTGAATATTTCGTATTACATTTCATTTACAAATTTAACAATTTCTTCTTTAATAATCTTTTCCTGGAAATTTTAATAATATTACCTTATAATTTTTATATCATATCATAAACGAGAATCTTTAAGCTTCAATTTAACATATATATCATGTTATGATTCTTAATAATACAGTTAATATGATATTTTGAAAATTTCGTATTACGTTTGATTTACAAATTTGAAAATTTCTTCTTTAATAATTTCTTTCTGGAAAGTTTAATAATATTACCATATAGTTTTTATATCATATCATAAACTAGAATCTTTAGGCTTAAATTTAACATACTTATCATATCATGATTGTTAAAAATACAGTTCAAATGATTTTTTGGAAATTTCATATAATTTTTGACTTATAAATTTGGCAACTNTATTTTGAATATTTCGTATTACATTTGATTTACAAATTTGACAATTTCTTCTTTAATAACTTTTTCATGAAAATTTCAATAATATTACCTAATAGTTTTCATATCATATCATAAACTAGAATCTTTAAGCTTCAATTTAACATACATATCATGTCATAATTATTAAAATTACAGTTGATATGATTTCTTGAAAATTTCGTATCTTTTTTGTGATTTATGAATTTAACAATTTCTTCTTAAATAATTTTTTCCTAGAAATTTCAATAATATTGTCATATAATTTTTATATCATATCATAAACTAGAATCTTTAGGCTTAAATTTAACATACTTATCATATCATGATTGTAAAAAATACAGTTCAAAAGTTTTTTTGAAAATTTCATATAATTTTTGACTTATAAATTTGGCAACTTCTTTAATAATTTATTCCTGAAAATTTCATTAATATTGTCATATAATTTTTATATCATATCATAAACTAGAATCTTTGGGCTTAAATTTAACATAATTATCATATCATGACTGTTAATAATACACTTTATATGATTTCTTGAAAATTTCATATAATTTTTGATTTATTAATTTGGCAACTTTCTTNAAAAATACAGTTGATATGATATTTTGAATAATACGTATTACATTTGATTTACAAATTTGACAATTTCTTCTTTAATAATTTTTTCCTGGAAATTTCAATAATATTACCTCATAGTTTTTATATCATATCATAAACTAGAATTTTTAAGCTTCAATTTAACATACATATTATGTCATGATTCTTAATAATACAGTTGATATGATTTTTTGAAAATTTCGTATTACGTTTGATTTACAAATTTGACAATTTCTTTAATAATTTTTTCCTGGAAATTTCAATAATATTACCTCATAGTTTTTATATGATATCATAAACTGTAATCTTTAAGCTTCAATTTAACATACATATTATGTCATAATTCTTAAAAATACAGTTGATATGACATTTTGAATATTTCATGTTACATTTGATTTACAAATTTGACAATTTCTTCGTTAAGAATTTTATCCATGTTGCAAGTTGTGAATATATTAAAAGGTACTAGAAGAAACTTCTTTTACTTGCTTTTATTTAAATTTATATCGAGACTAGTTTCTCTTTATGTTAAAACTTTAAATAACTTGAAATATAAACCTATTCCTTATAATAATGTAACTTTTCAGGCAAAATACATTTTTTCTAAATATGATCTTTCCTTGGCATTTTCGAATAATAACACGATTCTTCGACTTTTATCCAACTACCATAATATTAAGAACAAAGATATTTTGAAAGAATGAGGCGTATACTCAATTGATTGTTCCAATTGTAACTCGTTTTATATTGAGAGCACAAAACTAAAGATAATTCCAATGTATTTAAACATCACATTGAAACAGGCCTCAAGATAGATTATAATAATATAAAACTTCTACATATATGTGAANAATTTCTTTAATAATTTTTTCATGGAAATTTCAATAATATTACCTAATAGTTTTTATATCATATCATAAACTAGAATTTTTAAGCTTCAATTTAACATACATATCATGTCATGATTCTTAATAATAAGTTGATATGATTTTTTGAAGATTTCGTATTACGTTTGATTTACAAATTTGACAATTTCTTTAATAATTATTTCCTGGAAATTTCAATAATATTACCTCATAGTTTTTATATGATATCATAAACTATAATCTTTAAGCTTCAATTTAACATATATATTATGTCATAATTCTTAAAAATACAGTGAATACGACATTTTGAATATTTCATGTTACATTTGATTTACAAATTTGACAATTTCTTCTTTAAGAATTTTATCCATGTTGCAAGTTGTGAATATATTAAAAAATACTAAAAGAAACTTCTTTTACTTACTTTTATTTAAATTTATATCGCGACTAGTTTCTCTTTATGTTAAAACTTTAAATAACTTTCAATAATGTCACTTTTCAGGGAAAACACATTTTTTCTAAATATGATCTTTCCTTGGCATTTTCGAATAATAACACGATTCATCGACTTTTATCTAACAACCATATTAAGAACAAAGATATTTTGAAAGAATGTGGCGTATACTCAATTGATTGTTCCAATTGTAACTCGTTTTATATTGAGAGCACAAAACTAAAGATAATTCCAATGTATTTAAACATCACATTGAAACAGGCCTCAAGATAGATTATAATAATATAAAACTTCTACATATATGTGAAAAAGGTTATAAGCTCAAATCTGCTCGAAATTTTAGAAATTAACAAACACAAAAATAACTTTAATTATATAATAAACCTATTTTTATGTCTCTAAGAGATCACGAAGCAATTATATAACATGTTTATTCGCCCGGGTAGTTTACTGCAGGTTTAAAACCCGTTCAAGTCTTTTCCCAGTTTCTTTGTTGTCGTCTCACCGTCGACATCTTTTCGTTTTTCGTTGGTGACAAATTTTAATTTAATTTGATGTCGTACATTAATTTTATATTTTGAGTTATATTGTGAATGTTTTTTAATATTTAACGTGTTCATATATTTTATAGAGGTTTTCTTCGAGATGCTTTGAACTGTCTTTAATATTTTAATATGTTTTTCGCTTTTTAGTTTTTGCTAGTTTCGACTGAAAATGAGGGTGTAACCTCGATATAAATTTAAATAAAAGCAAGTAAAAGAAGTTTTTTCTAGTATTCTTTAATAATTTCTTCTTTAATAATTTTCTCCTGAAAATTTCAATAACATTACCTTATAGTTTTTATATTATATCATAAACCAGAATCTTTAAGCTTCAATTTAACTTCCATATCATATCATGATTCTTAAAAATACAATTGATATAATATCTTGAAAACTTCGCTTTATTTTTCATTTATAAATTTGGTAACGTCTTGTTTAACATTTTTTTCCTGAAAATTTCAATAATATTATTTTATAATTTTTATATTATATCATAAACTAGAATCTTTAAGCTTCAATTTAACATACATATCATGTCATAATTATTAAAATTACAATTTATATGATTTCTTGAAAATATCGTATTTTTTTTGTGATTTATGAATTTAACAATTTATTCTTAAATAATTCTTTCCTGGAAATTTCAATAATATTACCTTATAATTTTTTTATCATATCATAAACTAGAATCTTTAAGCTTCAATTTAACATATATATTATGTCATAATTCTTAAAAATACAGTGAATACGACATTTTGAATATTTCATGTTACATTTGATTTACAAATTTGACAATTTCTTCTTTAAGAATTTTATCCATGTTGCAAGTTGTGAATATATTAAAAAATACTAAAAGAAACTTCTTTTACTTACTTTTATTTAAATTTATATCGCGACTAGTTTCTCTTTATGTTAAAACTTTAAATAACTTTCAATAATGTCACTTTTCAGGGAAAACACATTTTTTCTAAATATGATCTTTCCTTGGCATTTTCGAATAATAACACGATTCATCGACTTTTATCTAACAACCATATTAAGAACAAAGATATTTTGAAAGAATGTGGCGTATACTCAATTGATTGTTCCAATTGTAACTCGTTTTATATTGAGAGCACAAAACTAAAGATAATTCCAATGTATTTAAACATCACATTGAAACAGGCCTCAAGATAGATTATAATAATATAAAACTTCTACATAAATGTGAAAAAGGTTATAAGCTCAAATCTGCTCGAAATTTTAGAAATTAACAAACACAAAAATAACTTTAATTATATAATAAACCTATTTTTATGTCTCTAAGAGATCACGAAGCAATTATATAACATGTTTATTCGCCCGGGGTAGTTTACTGCAGGTTTAAAACCCGCTCAAGTCTTTTCCCAGTTCCTTTGTTGTCGTCTCACCGTCGACATCTTTTCGTTTTTCGTTGATGACAAATTTTAATTTAATTTGATGTCGTACGTTAATTTTATATTTTGAGTTATATTGTGAATGTTTTTTAATATTTAACGTGTTCACATCTTCTAAAGAGGTTTTCTTCGAGATGCTTTGAAAATTGGACTGTACGTTTTTTAAACTATCTTTAATATTTTAATATGTTTTTCGCTTTTTCGTTTTTGCTAGTTTTGACTGAAGATGAGGCTTTAGCCTCGAAACTAGTCTCGATATAAATTTAAATAAAAGCAAGTAAAAGAAGTTTTTTCTGGTGTTTTTTAATAATTTCTTTTTTAATGATTTTTTCCTGGAAATTTCATAATATTACCTTATAGTTTTTATATCATAACATAAACTAGAATCTTTAAGCTTTAGTTTAACATATATGTCATGTCATGATTCTTAAAAATACAGTTGATATGATTTTTTGAAAACTTCCCTTTATTTTTAATTTATAAATTTGGCAACGTCTTCTTTAATAATTTTTTCCTGAAAATGACCTATAATTTTTATATCATATCATAAACTAGAATCTTTAAGCTTCAATTTAACATACATATCATATCATCATTCTTAAAAATACAATTGATATGATATTTGAAAACTTCGCTTTATTTTTAATTTATAAATTTGGTAGCGTTTTCTTTAATACTGTTTTCCTGAAAATTTCAATAATATTATCTTATAATTTTTAAATCATATCATAATCTAGAATCTTTAAGCTTCAATTTAACATACATATCATGTCATGATTCTTAAAAATACAGTTGATATGATTTTTTTTTAATTTCGTATTATATTTGATTTACAAATTTGACAATTTCTTCTTTAATAATATTTTTCTGGAAATTTCAATAATATTACCTTATAGATTTTATATCATATCATAAACTAGAATCTTTAATCTCAATTTAACATACATATCATGTCATGATTCTTAAAAATACAGTAGATGTAATTTTTTTAAAATTTCGTATTTATTTGCTTTACAAATTTGTAATAATTTTTTTCTGGAAATTTTAATAATATTACCTTATAGCTTTTATATCATATCATAAACTAGAGTCTTTAAGCTTCAATTTAACATACATATCATGTCATGATTCTTAGAAATACCGTTGTTATGATTTTCTTTAAATTTCGTATTATATTTGATTTAAAAATTTGTAAATTTCTTCTTTAATAATTTTTTCTGGAAATTTTAATAATATTACCTTATAGTTTTTATATCATATCATAAACTAGAATCTTTAAGTTTCAATTTAACATACATATCATATCATGATTCTTTAAAATACAATTGATGTGATATTTTAAAAACTTCGTTTTATTTTTAATTTATAAATTTGGTAACATCTTCTTTAATAATCTGTTCCTGAAAATTTCAATAATATTATCTTATAATTTTTATATCATATCATAAACTAGAATCTTTAAGCTTTAATTTAAGATACATATCATGTCATGATTATTAAAATTACAGTTGATATGATTTTTTGAAAATTTCGTATTACATTTTATTTACAAATTTGACAATTTTTTCTTTAAACACTTTTTCCTGGAGATTTCAATAATATTATTATATAATAATTATATCATATCATAAACTAGAATCTTTAAGATTCAATTTAACTACATATCATGTTACGATTCTTAAAAATACAGCTCATATGATTTTCTTGAAATATCATATTACATTTGATTTACAAATTTGACAATTTCTTTTTTAATAATTTTTTCCTGGAAATTTCAATAATATTACCTTATAGTTTTTTTATTATATCATAAACTAGAATCTTTAAGCTTCGATTTAACATACATATCATGTCATAATTATTAAAATTACAGTTGATATGATTTCTTGAAAATATCGTTTTTTTTTGTGATTTATGAATTTAACAATTTCTTCTTAAATAATTCTTTCTTGGAAATTTCAATAATATTACCTTATAGTTTTTATATCATATCATAAACTAGAATGTTTAAGCATCAATTTAACATACATATCATGTTATGACTCCTAAAAATACAGTTGATATGATTTTTTGAAAATTTTGTATTTCATTTGATTTACAAATTTGACAATTTCTTCTTTAATAATGTTTTCCTGGAAATTTCAATAATATTACCTTATAGTTTTTATATCATTTCATAAACGAGAATCTTTAAGCTTCAATTTAACATACATATCATGTTATGATTCTTAATAATACAATTGATATGATATTTTGGAAATTTCGTATTACGTTTGATTTACAAATTTGAAAATTTCTTCTTTAATAATTTCTTTCTGGAAATTTTAATAATATTACCTTATAGTTTTTATATCATATCATAAACTAGAATCTTTAAGCTTCAATTTAACATACATATCATGACATGATTCTTAGAAACACAATTGATATGATATTTTAAAGACATCTTTATTTTTAATTTGTAAATTTGGTAACGTCTTCTTTAATATTTTTTTCCTGAAAATTTCAATAATTTTATCTTATAATTTTTAAATCATATCATAAACTAGAATCTTTAAGCTTCAAATTAACATACATATCATGTTATGATTCTTAAAAATACAGTTCATATGATTTCTTGAAAGTTTGGTGTTACATTTGATTCACAAATTTGACAATTTCTTTTTTAATAATTTTTTTCTGGAAATTTTAATAATATTACCTTATAGGTTTCATATCATATCATAAACTAGAATCTTTAAGCTTCAATTTAACATACATATCGTATTAGGATTCTTAAAAATACACTTGATATGATTTTTTGAACATTTCGTATTACATTTGATTTACAAATTTAACAATTTCTTCTTTAATAATCTTTTCCTGAAAATTTCAATAATATTGCCTTATAATTTTTATATTATATCGTAAACTAGAATCTTTAAGCTTCAATTTAATATATATATCATACTATAATTCTTAATAATACAGTTAATATGATTTTTTGAAAATTTCGTATTACATTTGATTTACAAATTTGACAATTTCTTTAATAATTTTTTCCTAGAAATTTCAATAATATTACCATATCATTTCATAAACAACACTGTTTAAACTTCAATTTAACGTACATATCATAGCATGATTCTTAAAATTTCATTAAACATGATTTTTTGAATATTTCGTATTACATACATTCCATTTACAAATTTAACAATTTCTTCTTTAATAATCTTTTCCTGGAAATTTCAATAATATTATCTTATAATTTTTATATTATATCATAAATTAGAATCTTTAAGCTTTAATTTAACATATATATCATATTATGGTTCTTAAAAATACAGTTGATATGATTTTTTCAATATTTCGTATTCCGTTTGATTTACAAATTTGACAATTTCTTTAATAATTTTTTTCTGGAAATTTCAATAATATTACCTTATAGTTTTTATGTTATATCATAAACTAGAATCTTTAAGCTTCAATTTAATATACATATCATGTCATAATTATTAAAATTACAGTTGATATGATTTCTTGAAAATTTCGTATTTTTTTTGTGATTTATGAATTTAACAATTTTTTCTTAAATAATTTTTTCCTGGAAATTTCAATAATATTACCTTATAGTTTCTATATCATATCATAAACTGGAATCTTTAAGCTTCAATTTAACATACATATCATGTCATGATTCTTAATAATACAGTTGATATGATTTTTTGAAAATTTCGTATTACGTTTGATTTACAAATTTGACAATTTCTTTAATAATTTATTCCTGGAAATTTCAATAATATTACCTCATAGTTTCTATATCATATCATAAACTAGAATCTTTAAGCTTCAATTTAACATACATATCATGTCATAATTATTAAAATTACAGGTGATATGATTTCTTGAAAATTTCGTATTTTTTTTGTGATTTATGAATTTAACAATTTCTTCTTAAATAATTCTTTCCTAGAAATTTCAATAATATTACCTTATAGTTTTTATATCATATCATAAACTAGAATGTTTAAGCATCAATTTAACATACATATCACGTCATGACTCCTAAAAATAAAGTTGATATGATTTTTTAAAAATTTTGTATTTCATTTTATTTACAAATTTGACAATTTCTTCTTTAATATTTTTTTCCTGGAAATTTCAATAATATTACCTTATAGTTTTTATATCATATCATAAACGAGAATCTTTAAGCTTCAATTTAACATATATATCGTGTTATGATTCTTAATAATACAGTTGATATGATATTTTGGAAATGTCGTATTACGTTTGATTTACAAATTTGAAAATGTCTTCTTTAATAATTTCTTTCTGGAAATTTTAACAATATTACCTTATAGTTTTTATATCATATCATAAACTAGAATCTTTAAGCTTCAATTTAACATACATATCATGTCATGATTCTTAGAAACACAATTGATATGATATTTTGAAAACATCTTTATTTTTAATTTATAAATTTGGTAACGTCTTCTTTAAAATTTTTTTCCTGAAAATTTCAATAATTTTATCTTATAATTTTTAAATCATATCATAAACTAGAATCTTTAAACTTCAAATTAATATACATATCATGTTATGATTCTTAAAAATACAGTTGATATGATTTTTTGAAAGTTTGGTATTACATTTGATTCACAAATTTGACAATTTCTTTTTTAATAACTTTTTTCTGGAAATTTTAATAATATTATCTTATAGGTTTCATATCATATCATAAACTAGAATCTTTAAGCTTCATTTTAACATACATATCGTATTAGGATTCTTAAAAATTCACTTGATATGATTTTTTGAAAATTTCGTATTACATTTGATTTACAAATTTAACAATTTCTTCTTTAATAATGTTTTCCTGGAAATTTCAATAATATTGCCTTATCATTTTTATATTATATCATAAACTAGAATCTTTAAGCTTTAATTTAACATATATATCATACTATAATTCTTAATAATACAGTTAATATGATTTTTTGAAAATTTCGTATTACGTTTGATTTACAAATTTGACAATTTCTTTAATAATTTTTTCCTGGAAATTTTAATAATATTACCTTATAGTTTTTATATCATTTCATAAACAACATTGTTTAAGCTTCAACTTAACATACATATCATATCAGGATTCTTAAAATTTCATTAAATATGATTTTTTGAATATTTCGTATTACATTTCATTTACAAATTTAACAATTTCTTCTTTAATAATCTTTTCCTGGAAATTTCAATAATATTACCTTATAATTTTTACATCATATCATAAACTAGAATCTTTAAGCTTTAATTTAACATATATATCATATTATGGTTCTTAAAAATACAGTTGATATGATTTTTTTAATATTTCGTATTCCGTTTGATTTACAAATTTGACAATTTCTTTAATACATTTTTTTTTTGAAATTTCAGTAATATTACCTTATAGTTTTTATATCATTTCATAAATAACACTGTTTAAGCTTCAATTTAACATACATATCATATCAAGATTCTTAAAATTTCATTAAATATGATTTTTTGAATATTTCGTATTACATTTCATTTACAAATTTAACAATTTCTTCTTTAATAATCTTTTTCTGGAAATTTCAATAATATTACCTTATAATTTTTATATCATATCATAAACTAGAATCTTTAAGCTTTAATTTAACATATATATAATATTATGGTTCTTAAAAATACAGTCGATATGATTTTTTTAATATTTCGTATTACGTTTGATTTACAAATTTGACAATTTCTTTAATACATTTTTTTTGGAAATTTCAATAATATTACCTTATAGTTTTTATATCATTTCATAAATAACACTGTTTAAGCTTCAATTTAACATACATATCATATCAGGATTCTTAAAATTTCATTAAATATGATTTTTTGAATATTTCGTATTACATTCCATTTACAAATTTAACAATTTCTTCTTTAATAATCTTTTCCTGCAAATTTCAATAATATTACCTTATAATTTTTATATCATATCATAAATTAGAATCTTTAAGCTTTAATTTAACATATATATCATATTATGGTTCTTAAAAATACAGTCGATATGATTTTTTTAATATTTCGCATTACGTTTGATTTACAAATTTGACAATTTCTTTAATAATTTTTTCCTGGAAATTTCAATAATATTACGTCATAGTTTCTATATCATATCATAAACTAGAATCTTTAAGCTTCAATTTAACATACATATCATGTCATAATTATTAAAATTACAGTTGATATGATTTCTTAAAAATTTCGTATTTTTTTTGTGATTTATGAATTTAACAATTTCTTCTTAAATATTTTTTTCCTGGAAATTTCAATAATATTACCTTATAGTTTTTATATCATATCATAAGCTATAATCTTTAACCTTCAATTTAACATGCATATCATGTCATGATTCTTAAAAATACAGTTGATATGATATTTTGAATATTTCATATTACATTTGATTTACAAAGTTGACAATTTCTTCTTTAATAACTTTTTCATGGAAATGTCAATAATATTACCTAATAGTTTTTATATCATATCATAAACTAGAATCTTTAAGCTTCAATTTAACATACATATCATGTCATGATTTTTAAAAATGCAGTTGATATGTTTTTTTTAATATTTTGTATTACATTTGATTTACAAATTAGACAATTTCTTCTTTAATAATTTTTTCCCGGAAATGTCAATAATATTACCTTATAGTTTTTATATCATATCATAAACTAGAATCTTTAAGCTTCAATTTAACATATATATCATGTCATGATTCTTAATAATACAGTTGATATGATTTTCTTTAAATTTCGTATTACATTTGATTTACAAATTTAATAATTTCTTTAATAATTTTTTCCTGGAAATTTCAATAATATTACCTCATAGTTTTTATATCATTTCATAAACAACACTGTTTATGCTTCAATTTAACATACATATCATATAAGTATTCTTAAAATTTCATTAAATATGATTTTTTGAATATTTCGTATTACATTTTATTTACAAATTTAACTATTTCTTGTTTAATAATCTTTTCCTCGAAATTTTAATAATATTTCCTTATAATTTTTATATCAAATCATAAACTATAATCTTTAAGCTTCAATTTAATAGCCACATCATATCATTATCCTTAAAAACACAATAGATATACGTTCTTTTTTGAAAATTTCTCTTTATTTTTGATTTATTAAGTTCATTAATATTTTTTTCCTGAAGTTTTAATAATATTACCTCATAGTTTTGATATAATTTCATAAACAACACTATTTAAGTTTCAATTTAACATACATATCAAATCAGGATTCTTAAAATTTCATCAGATACGATTTCTTTTAAATTTCGTATGAAGCAGTATTTGAAATTGTTTTCTATATATATATTGTTATGTTTCATTTAGAAGCTACAAATTAGTTTGGGAAACTTTGTTAATAGGATGTCAGCAACACCCGAGTTATGTTTGATAACACGTGCAAATTGGTTTCCGAAACATCCCCGACTATGATTCGTCGTTGCATCACGTAATTTCTTCTACGTCATCGGGGTATACACCATGGATCGATTGACATCAGTCGACCTGACCTACCTTCGACGTACACTTGCAATTTCAGGTTTTCCGTCTTTCAGGATTTCATAAACCCGAAGAAGATATGAAATATCGAATGTGAAAGAAGCGAAAAAATATTAAAACAATTTTCTTTTAAAACCTATTTTAGCAACTAACTAAATTAATGTAGGATTTTAGGGAGTAATCCCTTGTTTGGTGTTTTTATTTCGACTTGGGATTACAGCGCCGGGTTTTATATAAATCTCTTCGTGTTTCCCAAAACAAATCCTTGCCTCAAAAAAAAAATCTATTCATCAACGAGACTTTATAGTTATAGTTTCGCACCGAACCCATTTCGTTGATTATTTCTTGTATTCCCTTGAAATTCCCTTCTAGCTTAAATATTTTTATTTTTGATACATTTGTATCAATATCACCTCGTTAAGCCCTCAAAAACATTGTAATTATTTTGTATTTAATACCTCACGAGAATTTTGAATAGAGAGGTTGATTATAAAAGTGGTACGGAAAGTTGAAGTGAAAGAGATTTCAATGAACCAAGAGACCGCATAGAATGCGTTTTTTTTTTTTTTTTTGAGAAAGTAAGACTGCGGAACGCCGCTTATGCCGTCGCTGTATCGATCCGGGAATATTTTGCATTTACACACTCACAGACGTGAATCTCAGCGTCTATACTTCGACTTTAACGCGAAGACACGAGACGATGACGACAGTGGTTGTTGTGGGCCACGTGTCCGTTCTATTTAAAGCGGTAATGGTTTTATTCATCCACCCATTTCTCAATTTCACATCCATTATTCCGACACGAAACATAAAATCCAAAAATATCTCATTGAACGACTTCAATTAGCTCTAAAATTAGATTTTTTTCGTAAAAATGTATGTTTTTGCCCACAAAATTCCAGGATTGGTGCGGCCAGGAAATTAAATATTACTTAAACTCCCAGTTGTGATCGATATTTTTGAGCGACGCGAACGAACTCCGACCTTTTAAAACATTTTATTCGCCCACATCGTTAACGTTATTCGTAACAAAAGTTGTTATTACGGCTTATAAAATTTATGAATTTTCAAGTAAGTTTTGGCATGTTTGTATAATCCGCTTAAAAAAAAAGAAACTTGGAATTCTAGGAATGAAATTTACGAATCTAGTTTATCATAGCGCTATGAAGTAGTACTGCGGTGACTATCGATCAAACTTAACGAGCTTTTGGCCAGTACATCCGGCCAAGTTGTTCATTACGAAATTTATGTTTTGGCTCCTATTGTGTAAACTGATTTATAAGAAAGTTGTCACAAAAAAATAAACAAATTGAATTCGAATCGGAATTATTAATAAGAAAGTGGAAAAATCAAATATCTCGCTATATATAAATGCAGTAACCATAGTTACGAAAGTACTATGTACTTACATTGTCCCACATAAAATGCAACAACATAGCTTAACAGTACAGGCTTTGAGTAGCTGTGCAAAGGAAAAGTTTTGCTTGGAAAAGGTGACGTCGCTATGATAACTTTGAGTTTCTTTGAAAAATTTGTGAAAAATTGCGAGAATGACTATGAACATTTCAGAGATTATTAATAAACGTTTCAGCTATTCAGTGAAAGTTGCCGTTTTGGAATATCACTTTTAATTTTTGAGATATACCTCCATTTTTGAAGTTGAAAAAAATTTGAAATCTGTAAATTTTTATCGACGTACTTAACAATATGTGAAAAATCGCGAAAATGGCTAGGAACATTTCAGAGATTATTAATAAATGTTTCAGCTATTCAGTAAAAGTTGCCGTTTTGAAATATCTCTTTTAGTTTTTGAAATATACATTTTTGAAGTTGATCAACTTTTTCAAAAAAATTTGAAATCTGTAAATTGTTATCGATGTACTTAAAATTTTGTGAAAAATCGAATAATATGAGAATGAGTATAAACATTTCAGAGATTATTAATAAATGTGTAAGCTATTCAGTAAAAGTTGCCGTTTTGAAATATCTCTTTTAGTTTTTGAGATATACATTTTTGAAGTTGATCAACTTTTTCAAAAAAATTTGAAATCTGTAAATTGTTATCGATGTACTTAAAAATTTGTGAAAAATCGAATAATTTGAGAATGAGTACAAACATTTCAGAGATTATTAATAAATGTATAAGCTATTCAGTGAAAGTTGCCGTTTTGAAATATCTCTTTTAATCTTTGAGATATAGATCTTTGAAGTTGATCACCTTTTTTAAAAAAATTTGAAATCTGTAAATTTTTGTCGATGTACTTAAAAATTTGTGAAAAATTGCGAGAATGACTATGAACATTTCAGAGATTATTAATAAATGTGTAAACTATTCAGTGAAAGTTACCGTTTTGAAATATCACTTTTAGTTTTTGAGATATACATTTTTGAAGTTGATCACCTTTTTCCAAAAAATTTGATATATGTAAATTTTTATCGATGTACTTAAAAATTTGTGAAAAATCGCGAGAATGACTATGAACATTTCAGAGATTATTAATAAATGTGTAAGCTATTCAGTGAAAGCAGCCGCCTTGAAATATCACTTTTAGTTTTTGAGATAAAGATTTTTGAAGTTGAACGACTTTTTCAACAAATTTGAAATCTATAAATTTTTATCGATATACTTAAAAATTTGTAAAAAATCGCGAGAATGACTATGAACATTTCAGAGATTATTAATAAATGTGTAAGCTATCCAGTGAAAGTTGCCGTTTTGAAATATCACTTTTAGTTTTTGAGATACACATTTTTGAAGTTAATCGAATTTTTCAACAAATTTGAAATCTGAAATTTTTTATCGATGTTCTTAAAAATTTGTGAAAAATTACGAGAATGACTATGAACATTTCAGAGATTATTAATAAATGTTTCAGCTATTCAGGGAAAGTTACCCTTTTTTGAAATATCACTTTTAGTTTTTGAGATATACATTTTTGAAGTTGATTATCTTTTTCAAAAGAATTTGAAACCTGTAAATTGTTATCGATGTACTTAAAAATTTGTGAAAAATCGAATAATTTGAGAATGAGTATAAACATTTCAGAGATTATTAATAAATGTGTAAGCTATTCAATGAAAGTTGCCGTTTTGAAATATCACTTTTAGTTTTTGAGATATACATTTTTAAAGTTGATTATCTCTTTCAAAAGAATTTGAAACCTGTAAATTTATATCGATGTTCTTAAAAATTTGTGAAAAATTGCGAGAATGATTATGAACATTTCAGAGATTATTAATAAATGTTTCAGCTATTCAGGGAAAGTTGCCGTTTTGAAATATCACTTTTAGTTTTTGAGATATACATTTTTGAAGTTGATTATCTTTTTCAACAAATTTGAAATCTGTACATTTTTAGCGATGTTCTTAAAAATTTGTGAAAAATTGCGAGAATGACTATAAACATTTCAGAGATTATTAATAAATGTGTAAGCTATTCAGGGAAAGTTGCCGTTTTGAAATATCTCTTTTAGTTTTTGAGATATACATTTTTGAAGTTGATCGACTTTTCCAACAAATTTGAAATCGTAAATTTTTGTCGATGTACTTAAAAATTTGTGAAAAATCACGAGAACGACTATGAACATTTCAGAGATTATTAATAAATGTTTCAGCTATTCAATGAAAGTTACCGTTTTGAAATATCACTTTTGGTTTTTGAGATATACATTTTTGAAGTTGATATCGACTTTTTCAAAAAAATTTGAAATTAGTAAATTTTAATCGATGTTCTTAAAAATTTATGAAAAATCGCGAGAATGACTATGAACATTTCAGAGATTATTAATAAATGTTTCAGCTATTCAGGGAAAGTTACCGTTTTGAAATATCATTTTTAGTTTTTGAGATATACATTTTTGGAGTTGATCGACTTTTTCAACAAATTTGAAATCTGTACATTTTTATCGATGTTCTTAAAAATTTGTGAAAAATTGCAAGAATGATTACAAACCTTTCAGAGATTATTAATAAATGTGTAAGCTATTCAGTGAAAGTTCCCGTTTTGAAATATCACTTTTAGTTTTTGAGATATACATTTTTGAAGTTGATGAACCTTTTCAACAAAGTTGATATCTGTAAATTTTTATCGATATAGTTAAAAATTTGTGAAAAATTGCAAGAATGATTATGAACCTTTCAGAGATTATTAATAAATGTTTCAGCTATTCAGTGAAAGTTGCCGTTTTGAAATATCACTTTTAGTTTTTGAGATATACATTTTTGAAGTTGATCGACTTTTTCAACAAATTTGAAATCTGTGAATTGTTATCGATGTACTTAAAAATTTGTGAAAAATCGAATAATTTGAGAATGAGTATAAACATTTCAGAGATTATTAATAAATGTGTAAGCTATTCAATGAAAGTTGCCGTTTTGAAATATCACTTTTAGTTTTTGAGATATACATTTTTAAAGTTGATTATCTCTTTCAAAAGAATTTGAAACCTGTAAATTTATATCGATGTTCTTAAAAATTTGTGAAAAATTGCGAGAATGATTATGAACATTTCAGAGATTATTAATAAATGTGTAAGCTATTCAGAGAAAGTTGCCGTTTTGAAATATCACTTTTAGTTTTTGAAATATACATTTTTGAAGTTGATCAACTTTTTCAAAAAAATTTGAAATCTCAAAATTTTTGTCGATGTACTTAAAAATTTGTGAAAAATTGCGAGAATGATTAGGAACATTTCAGAGATTATTAATAAATGTGTAACCTATTCAGTGAAAGTTGCCGTTTTGAAATATCACACTTAGTTTTTGAGATATACATTTTTGAAGTTGATTATCTTTTTCAAAAGAATTTGAAACTCGTAAATTTTTATCGATGTTCTTAAAAATTTGTGAAAAATTGCGAGAATCACTATAAACATTTCAGAGGTTATTAATAAATATGTAAGCTATTCAGTGAAAGTTACCGTTTTGAAATATCACTTTTAATTTTTGAGATATATGTTTTTGAAGTTGATCAACTTTTTCAAAAAAATTTGAAATCTGTAAATTTTCATCGATGTACTTAAAAATTTGTGAAAAATTGCAAGAATGATTATGAACCTTTCAGAGATTATTAATAAATGTGTAAGCTATTCTGTGAAAGTTGCCGTTTTGAAATATCACTTTTAGTTTTTGAGATACACATTTTTGAAGTTGATCAACTTTTTCAAAAAAAATTGAAATCTGTAAATTTTTATGGATGTACTTAAAAATTTATAAAAAATTGCAAGAATGATTATGAACCTTTCAGAGATTATTAATAAATGTGTAAGCTATTCAGTGAAAGTTGCCGTTTTGAAATATCACTTTTAGTTTTTGAGATATACATTTTTGAAATTGATCGACTTTTTCAACAAATTTGAAATCTGTAAATTTTTATCGATGTACTTAAAAATTTGTGAGAAATTGCGAGAGTGACTATGAACATTTCAGAGATTATTAACAAATGTGTAAGCTATTCAGTGAAAGTTGCCGTTTCGAAATATCACTTTTAGTTTTTGAAATATACATTTTTGAAGTTGTTAGACCTTTTCAAAAAAATGTGAAATCTGTAAGTTTTTATTGATGTACTTGAAAATTTGTGAACATTGCGAGTGACTATGAACATTTCAGAGATTATTAATAAATATGTAAGCTATTCAGTGCAAGTTGCGGTTTTGAAATATCACTTTTAGATTTTGAGATATACATTTTTGAAATTCATCAACTTTTTCAAAAAAATTTGAAATCTGTCAATTTTTATCGATGTACTTGAAAAATTGCGAGAGTGACTATGAACATTTCAGAGATTATTAATAAATGTGTAATCTATTCAGCGCAAGTTGTCGTTTTGAAATATCACTTTTAGTTTTTGAGATTTACATTTTTGAAGTTGATCGACTTTTTCAACAAATTTGATAAATTTTTATCGATGTACTTAAAAATTTGTGAAAAATTACGAGAATGACTATAAACATTTCAGAGATTATTAATAAATGTGTAAGCTATTCAGCGAAAGTTTCCGTTTTGAAATATCACTTTTAGTTTTTGAGATATACATTTTTGAAGTTGATCGACTTTTTCAACAAACTTGAAATCTGTAAATTTTTGTCGATGTACTTCAAAATTTGTAAAAAATCGAATACTTTGAGAATGAGTATAAACATTTCAGAGATTATTAAATAAATGTGAAAGGTATTCAGTGAAAGTTGCCGTTTTCAAGTATGAGCAAATAATCGCAGATTTATTTAACGTGCTAACTACCGAGTATGAAATGTCTTTTATAATTAACTGAAAATTCCAGACCGTCGGCGTCCAATTAGAATTATGCATATAACGCCGCTGGGTNGAACATTTCAGAGATTATTAATAAATGTTTCAGCTATTCAGGGAAAGTTGCCGTTTTGAAATATCACTTTTAGTTTTTGAGATATACATTTTTGAAGTTGATTATCTTTTTCAACAAATTTGAAATCTGTACATTTTTAGCGATGTTCTTAAAAATTTGTGAAAAATTGCGAGAATGACTATAAACATTTCAGAGATTATTAATAAATGTGTAAGCTATTCAGGGAAAGTTGCCGTTTTGAAATATCTCTTTTAGTTTTTGAGATATACATTTTTGAAGTTGATCGACTTTTCCAACAAATTTGAAATCGTAAATTTTTGTCGATGTACTTAAAAATTTGTGAAAAATCACGAGAACGACTATGAACATTTCAGAGATTATTAATAAATGTTTCAGCTATTCAATGAAAGTTACCGTTTTGAAATATCACTTTTGGTTTTTGAGATATACATTTTTGAAGTTGATATCGACTTTTTCAAAAAAATTTGAAATTAGTAAATTTTAATCGATGTTCTTAAAAATTTATGAAAAATCGCGAGAATGACTATGAACATTTCAGAGATTATTAATAAATGTTTCAGCTATTCAGGGAAAGTTACCGTTTTGAAATATCATTTTTAGTTTTTGAGATATACATTTTTGGAGTTGATCGACTTTTTCAACAAATTTGAAATCTGTACATTTTTATCGATGTTCTTAAAAATTTGTGAAAAATTGCAAGAATGATTACAAACCTTTCAGAGATTATTAATAAATGTGTAAGCTATTCAGTGAAAGTTCCCGTTTTGAAATATCACTTTTAGTTTTTGAGATATACATTTTTGAAGTTGATGAACCTTTTCAACAAAGTTGATATCTGTAAATTTTTATCGATATAGTTAAAAATTTGTGAAAAATTGCAAGAATGATTATGAACCTTTCAGAGATTATTAATAAATGTTTCAGCTATTCAGTGAAAGTTGCCGTTTTGAAATATCACTTTTAGTTTTTGAGATATACATTTTTGAAGTTGATCGACTTTTTCAACAAATTTGAAATCTGTGAATTGTTATCGATGTACTTAAAAATTTGTGAAAAATCGAATAATTTGAGAATGAGTATAAACATTTCAGAGATTATTAATAAATGTGTAAGCTATTCAGTGAAAGTTGCCGTTTTGAAATATCACTTTTAGTTTTTGAAATATACATTTTTGAATTTGATCGACTTTTTCAACAAATTTGAATCGATGTTCCTAAAAATTTGTGAAAAAGTGCGAGAATGACTATGAACATTTCAGAGATTATTAAGAAATGTGTAAGGTATTCAGAGAAAGTTGCCGTTTTGAAATATCACTTTTAGTTTTTGAGATATATATTTTTGAAGTTGATCGACTTTTCCAACAAATCTAAAATCTGTAAATTTTAATCGATGTTCTTAAAAATTTGTGAAAAAGTGCGAGAATGACTATGAACATTTCAGAGATTATTAATAAATGTTTCAGCTATTCAGGGAAAGTTGCCGTTTTGAAATATCACTTTTAGTTTTTGAGGTATAGGTACATTTTTGAATTTGATCGACTTTTTCAACAAATTTAAAATCTGTAAATTTTTATCGATGTTCTTAAAAATTGGTGAAAAAGTGCGAGAATGACTATGAACATTTCAGAGATTATTAATAAATGTTTCAGCTATTCAGAGAAAGTTGCCGTTTTGAAATATCACTTCTAATTTTTGAGATACACATTTTTGAGATACACATTTTTGAAGTTGATCGACTTTTTGAACAAACTTGAAATCTGTAAATTTTTATCGATGTACTTAAAAATTTGTGAAAAATCGAATACCTAGAGAATTAATATCAACATTTCAGATATTATTAATAAACGTGTAAGGTATTCAGTGAAAGTTGCCGTTTTCAAGTATCAGCAAATAATCGTAGATTTATTTAACGTGCTAACTACCGAGTATGAAATGTCTTTTATAATTAACTGAAAATTCCAGACCGTCGGCGTCCAATTAGAATTATGCATATAACGCCGCTGGGTTACCAAATACAACGAAAATGTTAAGGTATGTTTAGGCGCTGAGAATTCACGTGTAATGTAAATTTCTGTACTGGATGCGGTCTTGAGAAAGCGTAATTAAATTTTGGTGCTGAATAACGTTACTGACTGTTCCCACATTTATTATTAGTTAGGTTTTGATGTCATATATTTTTTCAAGCGTTTATCTCAATAATGAAAATCAATTGGGAAAATATGTATTTTCCCATTTCAGCTTTCCTAGTATCTTCTTTCTATTTTTTCATATTCACAGAGATCTATCTTTCCAGGCGTAATTTTCAAACTACTCCACTTCTATTGCTTTCAAATATATCCTTCCAGGAAAAAGTTACAAATGTTAAGATTAAGAGATTGATGCATTTCCAAACCTGGAATTCAGGCGTCTTGGAATACCGATTTGAGAAAATTGTTATCGTTACTTCACCCTTTTCAAAAATGTTATACTACTTTATCTAGTACTTGGAATTTGGCTGAATAACAGTCTTATTTAGGTAAAAAGGGAAATGAAAATATAAATAGCTTTTAGTTTTTGAGTTATGATCTAAAAATCAAATATTTAACCAAACTTTTAGAACGAATATTGAAGATATCGTAAAGTAATAAATTTGACGTTGTAGAATTGCTAATCACGAATTCATTCGCGGTCTATTTAACCCGTTGAAGGATACTTCTTTAAAAATAGCACTACGCCAACCTTGCAGTTTCAGTCCTTTTTGGCACCATTAGCTTCTCGCTGGGTCAGGGTAGTCAGAATAAGGCGAGACCGTAACCTTGCAACTTTGGACCCGGGCCATATTTCATCGAGTCACACCTCCCCACGTCGTGATTTATACCGTTCGATTCCTCCAAGGGGGGCCAGTACATATTATTTCAATTTAATGCTTACGTCTACCTAAACGGTCGGCTCGTACATCATCGGTCCAGACGTGTAAAAAGGACGTTCCGTTGAAAGATGTATTATTCGCAACAAAGGGTATCGGAATATTCCTCCTCCTAACTGATGGGGGACGTAAAAAGGTTGAAGCCATTTCATCCCTTTCTCCTCGTTTTGCAAGTCATTACTCTCTATTCTCCAAGCACCGATGAAGCCTCGATGCTAATGGGATGTGCATTAAGTGGATTCTCTCGTGACAAACAGCTTTTTAATCTTACGTTTGTTTTTTTTATACAGGGTGTCCGCTGAGGTATCCGAGAAACTTCGTATATGAATTCTATGATCAATTTTAAGCATAAACGATTCTAATCACTTTTCTCGAATTCCAAACGGTTGGGTCGAGATTTGAAGTTACCAGATCGTATCATAATCATAATCATAATCTTTATTGTGCTATAAGATAGTTCTCTTACACTCGTCAGTTCAATTTACAGGTTCACATTTACTTACTAAGAAATATCAATATTACATTTTAAAAATTCATCGATGGAATAAAACGCATTCGAAGCCAAGAAATGTGTCAGTTTACGTTTCATGGTAAGAAACGAAACACTTCTGACATTCAACGGCAACTTATTAAATAGCTTTTAACACATGTATGTTGGACCCCGCTGCGTCATGTTCAATCTACACATATCAACATACACATTACAACGATTACGAGTTGCGTATTTGTGAACATCAGCATGATTTAAAAGCTCGTCGAAATTGTTCAAAGCAAACAATATACAATTTAGTATGTAAATAGATGGCAGGGTTAGAACGCCTAAACGCACGAAGATGTGTCGACAGTCCTCACTGTATTCTAGGCCTCCTAAAACTCTTAGGCCCACTTTTACCACCTCTTGATAAATTTATCCGATAGATAAATCCAGGTCTTAGCCAATGAGAGCGCTTAAAACCGCCGTAACCATGGCAACTATCCTCTAGATTAGCGTTTCTCAACCTGTGGTACGCGTACCCCCAGGGGTACGTGAAATGGTCTCAAGGGGTACGCGTAAAAAAAGATGTAATGGCGAACTAAGTAAAGAGAAAAGATAAAAAGCTGTTGTAATAAATGGCATTTCCATCCAAATAACATTTAATTATGACAAATCAAACATCAAAAACATGGATCAATGGTTAAAATTTGGCACTCTTAAAAAAAGAAAAATTACTGGTTTGGTAAGTGATCCTCCATCATCGAGTACCAGTCCTTGTGAGGAGCAACCTAAGGAGAAGTTGCCGCGTGTCAGCGAAATTAAGCTTCCAGTTCCAGTTCTCCAACCGACAAAAGTAAGAAAATATAGTGAAGAGTATTTGTCCTATGGATTTTCATTCGTAATTATTGATAGCATCCCTAGACCTGAGTGTGTTGTTTGTGGGGAAGTACTATCTAACGGTAGTATGAAGCCTTCATTACTTAGTCGCCATTTGCAAACCAAACACGTAGATTTCAAAGATAAAGGTCTGGCCTTTTTTAAGCGTTTGCTCGAAAATAAAAATAAGTCGAATATAGACACGTACTTAACTTCTGGTTGTACCAATGAAGATGCTATTGAGGCCTCCTATCGCATCAGTTACCGTATCGCCAGAAATGGTAAAAATCACACGATTGGTGAAAATTTGATTTTGCCCAGCATTAAAGACGCAGTTGTTTGCATGTTCGGTAATGAGTATGTTCAGAAAATTAATGCTATTCCTCTCTCCAATGATACTGTGTCTCGTAGAATCAAGGAAATTTCTGATAATATGGAGGAGATGTTGATAAAGGAAATCAATCACAGTCAATATTTTTCCATTCAGGTTGATGAGAGTACTGATGTAGCACAATTTGCTGTTTTGATGGTTATTGCAAGATACTTGAAAGGAAATGAATTTGTAGAAGGACTTTTGCTTTGTCATCTTCTTTCCGAACGCACAACAGGTGCAGATATTTTTCATGCCATTGATTCCTACTTTACTAAAAAGGGAATAAAGTAGTCAAAGTGTTGTGGATTATGTACTGACGGTGGTAAATCTATGTCAGGTTGTTATTCTGGTCTCCTGAGATGTGTCAAAGCAGTAGCTCCTTTAGTACAGTGGACACATTGACAAGCTCTTGCATCAAAGTGCCTGTTGCGACTCTCGTTCATAGATGTCGTTAGTGAGCGATCGAAGGGACACACGTGTCGAGTTGCTACCCGCGAAAAGGGATCAGTCCGTTACGAGCAGCGATGACGGACGCTTCCAAGCATTATATTTG
>NW_019281104.1:0-23623 GCF_000648695.1 Onthophagus taurus
GATTTATTTATTAACACAACAATAAATATTTAAACAAATATAAACCAAATAATGTTTTCTCTGTTAGGCACTTATAACCTAATGCATGTTGAACACAAAAAAAAATCTTGATACATATCTTTCTTCTTTAAACAAGATACATGATACGATCTACTACACTTTTGACATTGAATTCCCGTATTCTTTATATGAATATTGCAAATGCAGATATAGCACATACCTTTCTTCACACTAATATTGTTTTTTATTAGGACGCAACTATTAAGATTAGCTTCATCAGATTTAGTTTCTGATTCATCTTCTTCAAAGTTTTCAATAATAGCATTCACATTAGCAGTAGGTTGATAATAACAAGTTAAATTTTCTTCTGGTGTACTGATATTCTCAACCATTCGTTTTACGTTTCTATTTGAAAATCTGTCCTTTAGAGTTCCTTTCTGAGTCTTTGTTTTGTCGGTCTTTAAAGATTTTTCCTTTTGTTTTTCTAATCTTTTAATTTTGTTTTGCTCTTTCTTACGTTCCTTTTCTTTTTTAATGTTTTCTTTTTCTTCGTGGATCTTTTTAAACGTAGAGGACGTTAGTACGAATGGCAATCTTTGTGTTTCTCGTTTTCCAGTGCGTACTGGCGTTTTTGGATACACTAGGAAGTCTTTTATTTCGGGTTTGCTTCGCTCTACTGTTTCTTGTTTTGTAGGGTCTACAAGCTTATCCTCTGGGTGAGTAGTATCTACGAACTTGTCTTCCTGGATTGTCTGGTTTATAATTTCAACAAACGTGTCATCCTGGTTCACTGTGTCTATATGCGTAACTTCTAGACTTTGTGGGGATTTTTTGTGAAGGTTTTCTTGCCCATAATCCTCAGAATCAGCAAAAATAATGGGTAAATCGAGCAGCTCTTCTTCTGTTAACTGCAAACCATCATAGGAAATATCTATTTCCATGGTAGACTCTTCGAAAATATTTTCCGCGTTAGATTCATCATTTGGTTGTGATATTGGTTTTAAATACCTATAAATTTTACTTAAAATTTCGAAGTTTTCACATTTCTCTGAGCAACTGCAATCACCTAAGAAGGTATTTTCTATTGCTTCGGTTTTGGTAGGACCTAAAATTTTACACAGCTGTTCAAACGACAACTCATTTGCTTTTTGAGAAGTTGGTTTCGTAGCTGGATGCTCATTTATGTGTTTGTTTGTACCAAGACATTTAGAGAAATCAATTAAATCAGGGTTCCAAGGATATAAACCACAAGCTTTAAAACCATTGATTACTGTTTCGGATTTAAGCTCACTAATAGCTTTTTTTAATATTATTGCAAAATGTTCCTTTCCTAACTTACAATACGGATTTTCCCTGCGCCATTTAAGAACACCTAGTTTCCATGAATTTTTAAGCGGTTTAAAGTTGGAGACGTCTGCTGGTTGTAAAATTCGAGTAGAGTTTGGGTACAAGTTGATTAATATAATCTGCAATTCGGAGCATAGCTTGCTTAATTCAAAGGTTAAATGGGTTTTGTGTCCATCTAAAAACAGGATGACCGGAAATTGAATATTCTCTTTCGTTAAATGAGGATAAAAAACGTTTTTGATGTAATCTATAAATATTTCAGATTTCATCCATCCATTATCACTACACGCTAATCCCCATTCATCAGGTACATGCTTTGTAATATTTGCATGAAGTCTTTTGTTCGGGTATATTATTAAGGGGGGCACAATTTTTCCAGATGCACAAAATGTAAACATTACAGTCAGATTTTGTTTCGCATTACCTTGGTCGACCTCATAAACATTTTTTGTTCCTTTCGGAGCAATGACTTTGCCCAGTTTTGGTATGAACAGAAAACAAGTTTCGTCTCCATTGTAAACACGGGTGGGATTTTCCAGAATTGAGAAGTAGTGTTTAGTTTTCAGGTACTCTTCTATATCCGCAAACCACTTCCTGATATCTGTTTCTGCGACGGCAGCAGACGCTGGTGTAACACCTTCTGAAGAACGGCTGGTTAGTAATGGATGACGCTTTAGAAACGATTGGTACCATCGTGATCCTGGTATATTATCCTTAAAGGGATTTGGTCTCTTATTATTGTCCAAGAAATATTTTACAGACATTTGAAGATCAATCTTTCTTCTAGGGAAACCTTTCCTGTGGCTTTCCAAAATCCAATCCTCTAAAGTTTTTTCTTCATCATCTGTTAGGTAGGGTTGTGGTCCAGGTCGAATTTTAGAAAAATGGGGCCCTAACCTAAATTGCAATGTGGACCTTGGTATTCCAAACCTTTTAGCAACGGCTTTTTTTGATTCGCCATTTTTTATTTCTGTAAGAGCCTTTTGAAGATAGTCTTCTGTATAGCCTTTCACATAGGCTGATTTCGACTTAACTTTCGGCATCTAAAGCATCAAAAAAAGCATGGGTTTGTCAGAAAAAAACTTAAAACTGCACAGTGCCAATTATTGAATGTCTGATATAGATGCACTAAACTACTAATTGGCACGGGTGACAATCATTAGAATTTTGCAATTTTTAGAACCTAGTAGTTGGCACCTCAATTATTTAACGAAAATGGCAACATACCTAGTAATTTATAATAAAACAATCAATAAACAACCCCTTTACTTTCAGATATATAAAGTCTACAAACGTTATTTTCGAAATAATTTGAAATATGAATGGTTATATAAAGTCGTATGCTTACGGAAATTGTTAGTTTTTCCCCTTAAGTTGCAACACGTTCAAACACGTACACTTGCTTCGGACATATTAGAACTAACAGACTGGAGGTTATGTTTACTCGAGACGTAGCAGTCGGGTGCTTCCATCTATTGCAAGATTTCTAAAGCTAGTAGCGTTAAAAACTTAAAAATGTGTAGTTTATGAGAATAGTGCCAATGACTGATTAAGTGCCAACGATAGGGCATTTTACCCTAATCATTTTTGAGTGGTTTCTCACAGTTTTAAAATTTTTATTGATAAATTCTCATACGTCCATACAATCTTATTAAATAAATATTTGGAAAATATTTACAAGGGTGTTTAAAATGTAAAGACTTAAAAACTGAAAGAAACTGTTCTAAAACACCATTTCCTCGTATGAACTCTTCAAAATGTTTTTTATATACTAAATCAAGGCTACAAATATACGTATAGAAATTGTCATGTGGCATATATAAATTTCCGAATGTAGCGCCCCTTTGCTCTTCATACGCTTCATACGACATAAAATGGAGGTGTCGTCCAAATCTTTATGGCTGCGTGCATACTCCTGACATATACCGCATGAATGCTGTCCTAAACATTTTTTTATAAGGAACCACAAATATACCGAATTGAATTTTGTTCAACCAAACGGTAGTCGGTATCGACTGTTTGCACTTTTTTTTGTGGTTCACTAATAGTATCAGGATTATTTACATTAGTTTCAGTTACAAAACTTTGGAAGTGGGCTAAAACTGCACCATGATCCTCAGCACAATTTTCGCCTCCAGAATTTAAAAATTTCATGGTAAATAATTTTTTGAAAGCTCTTGAGAATTGTATAGGAGTTGGATTTATGGAACACCCTCCTTGTTTCCTCACTTGCCCAAAAAAATGTTCTAATGAGTCTTGGTTAAGACGCCTGGTTAATAGGAACTCATAACCCTCATCTTTTAAACACCTCCACAAATACATAAGGCCCTTTATTGAAATTTACCAGGATTTTAAAAATTTCGTGGATTTTGTAACATCCTTGTCCGTTTTGGATATTATGCGAACATTATTGAAATATCTATAAATAAAATAAATTTATATTGAAATACTTCGATATATTTTGTTACTTATTTTTTCTGGAATGCGCTGATTCAAACACACTTTAATTATTCTTTATTTTATTTATTTTACACTTGTTTTTGAAATTTGCGAAGTTTGTTTGTTATACATATACAGGGTGTAACTTAAGTGATGACTTTAATTTCAAGGGGTGATTCCTTGTTATATTTTAAGCACAAAAGTTCATACGAACATGGGTCCGCAAATGCTTCGTTTCCAAGATATAGGGTGTTAAAGTTGAGAAAATAAATAATAATATAACCTTCAAAAAAACATTTATTTGTGAATTTTTATTTGAATGTACAATAATAATAATATTTTATTTATCAAACATTAATTAAATCAAATGCTCAAAATGAGAGCCGCGATTTTCAATACAAGCATGTAATCTTCTGCTCATCGACTGTCGCATACGTTCAAAAATTCCTGGAGTGTTGCGTATGACATTACAAGAATTTACAATTCTGTTTCTTAAATCATGTACATCTTCAACTGGCGTTGCATAAACAAGCGATTTCAGATGTCCCCAAAAGAAATAGTCCAGCGGATTAAGGTCTGGAGATCGTGGTGGCCACGGCTGAAGTCTCACCATTCAGTCGAGGAGGAAGAAAATGCGTCCGATGACATGATCACCAAGAACTCCGGCCCAAATATTGACCGAAAACTGCTGCTGAAATCCACGTTCTTCAATGGCATGGGGATTTTCATAGTCCCAAAAATAATTATTGTGGAAGTTTCTGATGGCATCACGTGAAAAACTTGCCTCATCTGTGAATAGAATTTTAAGACCATCTTGTAACATCTACCACAAAAGATGTCCATGCGGAGTTAAATCTTTAAAGTTTTGTAAAAGAATTTTTACATGTATTTTAAGTAAATTTTGTGACAGTAATAATTTTAATTTGTTCACCGCTTTATATTTTCGATGTTAATTTCCTGTAAGATACAATGACTTTTGTCTCTGATGATGGCTTTTGCCGAAACTAGTTAGACAACAAAAATATAAATAAACCAGTAAAAGTACAACAAAATTCGAAATTTTTTCTATCAAATAGAATTTTAGACGTAAAGTTGGGATTCTGCGTAGTTTTTTCGAGAAACCATCGACAATAATCTAACCGTGCAGGAAAATCTCTTGGCAACAGTAGTTGCATGCGTTGAATGTGGTATGGATAAAGTAAATTTCTGTGCAAAACCCTCCAAACACTTTGATGACTGATGTTAAACTGTGCAGATAATTTTCGCGTACTACTTGACGAATTAGCCACTTCTTGTAAGATTGCTTCTTCTAGTTGTGGTGTCATTATTGTTCTCGGTCTACCAATACGTTCAGCGTGAGCATATACAGATCCAGTTTCGCACACTCTAGCATGTAGCCTTATGAAAGTTCTTGCTGTTGGAAGTGGTCTATTGGGATATCGTTCCTGGTAAAGTCGACGGGCTTGTGCAGCATTTCCATCTGCTAGTCCATAAATCAAATGCATTTCAGCTAATTCAACGTTATTCATAGTTAACTGCAAAAGAACAGATATTAAACTGACAGTAATCTTGACACTTTTAATGTTCAAAATCAACAATGTCAACAAAAACAATGTTTTTATTTTAAATCTTAACATCAATAAGAATGTCTTACATGTCCTAAAACAGTTGCTCCTATCGACTTCAATTAGGTATACCTTTTTTTGATGACAAATTTTAATTTGAAATTAAAGTCATCACTTAAGTTACACCCTGTATATGACCGGTACGACGTTAAAATATATCGAAAGACGGGGCTCTTATATACCTTTTTGGGAAGACAAAAAGTTGTTTTCGACTTAACCAAAATTAAAAATAAAATTGTATACTTTATGCAACCCAAACTGCTAATTTTGAAATAAATCTTAACAGATTTCAATACTTGTTTTACCTTAATGTATTCTCTAAAAAGTCTATTTGTTCATCATTTCCTTTAAATGGTCTATTCATTTTTTTGGTAGAGTTTAAATCATTTGAATTAAGAATATCGAAGAGTGAATCAAACATTTCGATAATTTTTTGAGTTTCTGCTGCTTCGGTTGTAATAACCCCTAATTATATTAATACACCCAAACCATTGGCCACTGACATACTGAGGACTTGTGTAGCCAGCTTAACTTTAATTTTTTTAAAGGTTGTTGGGTTAATGTGATCTTCTGATCACATTAACCAACAGCGCTGATTTTGGCGCTAATTTGTTTCCTAACTTCTTATCAACATTATAAAGGTTTTCAATGTATTTCCAGCAGGCAAAATTCCCCTCACTCTCAAAATTGTATATAAATGTAATTGGTATATAAATTATTTCTAGTCGCTTTCACTAAATGTGGGGGATCAAAGATATAAAAGATCTTTTTATCTTCGTAAATAAAATATGAGGCCTCAGGAGTTACTCCCAAATTTTTTGTAAGCACCATGTTGCTGGAACCCATATCAGAGATCACAGCTTTCACTGATAAACCGATATGCATTAACTTTTCAATAATATTTAATATTTATTTATTTATTTATTTGAACAAGAGAACAACAACGGGACGAACCCAATAAAGTTGTTCCACAACATACATTTGTGAAGTACAACTAAAAAAAAAATTCTAATTTCTAAAACAATTACAATCATAGCGATACGGCAGGTGAAGATATAATGGCGGTTCTGATGTTGCGCTTAACACTACCTGGATTATACGCGAATAAATCGCAATTAATGCGATCAGCGGTACGCTCCATCCTGAAAATAGGGGAATTCCGATAAGCATTTGTTTGCGGCATAAGTGCGTAAAACAAAAAGTCATATCGCAGTTGCCGCGGGGGAACATGAAAGTCGATCCTAGCCAGTAAAGACGGTGAATCAGAAAGACCACTGACAAGCTTGAACAGAAAAAAATATAATGACTTTTAAATTATTTGCTTTGCAAGTGCTATGTACAAAGTAATAAGCTAGGGGTTGCCTCCAGTTATTATATATACCCCTCGCCATTACTAAAAAACATATAGCATTAAATGCTGGATGGAATGATCGGGCATGACCTATATCCTTAAAGCCAATAACTTCATTAGTCGAAATGTTAAAAAACAAATGAGCTTTAATGGCCATTTCATCAAGACAGATGGAGCAGTGTCTATCTTTGGAGTTCATTGTTTCAATTTTCATTTTTAACATATCAAATATATTGTCATTAATTCCAGGCTTTAGTCTCATATTCTCAGTTGCTCTTGAGAGTGTTCTCTTACATGGCACAATAAAAAAGCTCTCCAAAAATGAATACGTTTTTGGGCTTAAAAAATATAATTTTAAACAAAAACTTTTAAAATCATTAGAGTAGCGTCGTCCGCGCCTGCATCTTTTGGTGGAGTTCAAATTGATGGATGAGAAATGGTGACATTTCTTCTGGAAATAATTTTTTTAATATTGCTTTCACATCATGGACTGTAATGCGTTCCAATGCTGGTTGCTCCAACACTTTTTTGTATGAAACTACTTGTTTTTGCAGCTGAGATATTTTGTTTTGTTGTCTGAGTTTAATTATTTTTGGTGAACTTAAATACCAAACACCAGTTTGTGTAGCTACAGTGTGTGCACTCTTCATTGCTACAGAGGTTTCTTCAGTTTGTTTTCCTATACAGCTTACTGATGTAGCATTGTTTTCGTCCTCGGGAACGGATATATCTGTAAAACATGTAATATAGGTTATGAAATACTTGATTATTCATACTTTTTAGTCCTAATAAACTATCAAAAAATTACTTACTAATCATTTCTACAGACACTTCTTCTGTTTGTTTCTCTACAGAGATAACAGATAAATTTATTTCGTGATTGTTGTCCTCAGAAACTGATATATCTGTAAAAGGTTTAATATAGGTTATTATTGAAGGTTTAAAGTTAAAAAAAATAAAACAATGTGTATTCTACAGGAAACCATGTATAATATTACATTACCTGGTCATGATACTGTATTATATGCAGATGTGTTAGATGAGCCTGCTTCATCCAAATACCGTGTAGGTTTTGCATTTTGCGGAAGTCGCTTTCTCTGGACATTTGTATACATCTCATCTTCAAAATGTAAACCACACACTCGAAAATAAGGCGAAATCTTGCCAGTACCATCCATTTTTTTTATTAAATCAAGTCGTTTACAAGCTGTAGCCCACTGCATACACCTATTAATATTTAGTTTACATTAAAGTAAAGTTTAAAATATAAATAAAAACCTCTATGAACATACCTGTACTTATTTGTAGGAAATTTATGAAGGGTTGTTCCGGTATGACCATATGTACGGCAACAACTGCGCACTACACATACAGTCAATAGCCCGTACTTGGGACAGTTTTTAGATTCCTATATCAAAGAAAATATAATATTAAGCAATTAATGATTTAAAAAGTATGCCAAAACTTTGAAGGACCCTTGTACTTACCGAATATGGATTTGCCTTTCATTAATTTGTTTCTTTGGTTTGTTAAAAAAAATGTAACTGTCCCAAGTAAGGAATACCTGCACCTAACTTGGGACACCCCTTTATTTTAATATGTGTACATACCATGTTTTGACTGCTAGTTTCTAACTTGAGACACCATAAATGTTTTTTTCAACTTTTTTAGTGTTCTAGGTGAGAAAAAAACTTCAATTGAGTTAACTAACAAATTGGGGTCACTTGTAGCGGTTTTTATTTTCATTTTTCGTAATTTTATTGTTTTCATAATTTAACACCATCTATGGTTGGTTTGACGTAAGATTCGATGCATTTTTAGTGATTTTTATTATGTTATGATTGATTGGGGTGGGGGGATTTATTTCCGGTTAGATATTGTTTTCGTGGTTACAAGCGGTTTAACCAGTCGTCTTCGAACCGTTGTGTCTTTGGGTTCGATTGAGGAGGCGTCTGATTTTTAAATGGGCTGATACCACGTTTTTGAGATAAGAGTGTCTTAGAAGAGTTTTGCATTGGTGTTTTGGCAAGATCTTCGTTTGCGGATTTTCCGGATTGGCTCTTATACTCATTTATTTTGGCACCTGTTGGAGTGTTTCATCGGATAGTTTTTTCCGGATTTATTCGTGGTTTATTTCACCCATCACGTGAAGCCGTTATAGATCGTCAGGTAAAACGCTTTGTTATTTTCATAATTGGGGTTTTGCATTGTTTATTTTTGGGTTAAGGGTTTTTGTTCATTCATATTTCGGATTTTAATTTTTGTTTTCCCTTTAGGCTTTTTATTTTTGCGTCTTATTATAAATTTTACTAATATATATATATATATCTTCGAGCAAGAGGTTTTCCGTCGTAAAACATTGAATCCAATCTTGCGTCAACCAACCATCGTCTTCGTGGAGGTTTCGCCCTCGTGGTTTACATTTCCTGAGAGCAGCCATCTTAATTTCCGTTTTCTACGTCCGGTTCCTTCCGAAGAAAGAGAGAGGGATAGGAAGCTGCGCAAAGGGTCTACGCAAGTAAAACATAACCAAACATAACCTTTTGGACGTCGGACGCGTCTTGGCGGTCTTGGCGCAATTCAGGATTAGTATCTATAAGAGAAAGATTTAATTCTTCGTGTTTTTGATTTAATGATTAATTAATTAATTAATACTTTTTTTTGATTAAGAGTCTTCAACTCAATATATATATATATATATCTTTTTGTTATTATCACCGATTTAAAATTTATTAAGATAGATATTTTTCTTTTAATTTTGTTAACTTATCGCTTGGACGTTACGGGCTTGTTTACTTTTTTTGACACTTATTTTGGGTGTCCCACAATTATATTTACATCAGCTGATGATAATTTATTGTGTACTAATTTTACTTTCTTTCAGGATTTTATTATTTGTATTTTATTTTTGGTTTCTCGAGTCAAAAGCGATAAGGTTTTTGGAGATTAATTTCATATCCTTACTTTTCATTATTAAAGAACATTATTGGTATAATACTAGATATATTATTAATATAATTATTTTGATTAACAAAGTTAATCAATTTTTGAACACATTTCAATATAGTTATTTGAATCTATTATCTCAACATTACTTTTTTTTGTGTATGTTAGTACTTGTTCCTTTTCCTTTGACATTGGATTCGGACTTACTGGGTCAAAGGTTTGTATTGATAGGTTTCGGTTTAAGTTCGTGGCGCCCTTATTTAGATCAGAACCCTCCCTTCTTCACTGAGTTACCGGAGCCCGATCCTATCAATTTGTGTCTTGTTTGGAATTTACGGCGCTACACACTCCGTAAAACTAACCTAACCTAACATTTTTCTTGTTTGAAAAAACTTTTGCTCCATACTACTACCTTTTTCTACCAGTTCATATTGAAAAAATATCTACCCCTCACTTCACTTTCGGGCTTGACAACTTTGGACCTAATTTAGAAAGGTCCACGTCCTCCTCGATATCATCCACGTCAGGAAACACAAAAATATACTTGGAACCTTTATATTGTCGTATATACCGTATTTTCTCGAATCTTATCCGCACTCGAATCTAATCCGCACCCCGATTTTAAAAATGCATAGTGGTAAATAAATTTAGTTTGCGAATGTAATCCGCATCTTTCTTTGAGCAATTCGACAACACCAAAACGATGCGATGCTTGTTGTTATAATATAATATATAATAAATATATATATATATTTATAAATATATATTTTTTCTGTTGACTGACGCTGATGTACCTAAAGAAACCTTGCTTACGACGAGTTTTTATTAGACTAGACTTTAAATTTACCAAGCCAGAAAAAATTGGAAAATAAATATAATTTTAAAAATAAATAGTAATGCCTAGCACGAATTCCGTTCATATACTGCCCTCGTAGTAGCTCGAACGTGGTGTGTGCTTAATTATACATATAATAGCGTAATTATAAAAAAAAAGTAGCAAAAATCTAAAAGGTTCTTCTATACAGCAAAGTTTAAAGAGATGTTATTAAGTTAGCGTTAAGGAAATCGAAAAGCTGGTACAATTTTTGCTGATAACGAGAGTAACGTTGCAGCTGTTGCGGAAAGACCAGGTAGCTATTGGAGACTGTGAGGCATCGTGCAAAAAATTTACCGGGCCAAAGAAGAGACGATTTCATGAAATTGACGAGGCAGTTTTCTAGTTCTCTCAAGAAAAACGAAAAGAGGGACTAAAGAATTTTTAATACTAGCTCCCAAAAGCGCCTAATGATTTTCAAGAAAATTTCAATTTGTCTCAAACTGTAAATGTCAACAAAATGGTAGTATATCTGGATATGCCACCCAACTACACACTGGAAAGAAGAGGTGTGTGGGAAATTTCTTTATAAACGAATGGTTGCGAAAAATTGCGCATCACATTGATGCTAGCAGTAACAAGTGATAGGGAAAAATTGCTGACATTACTACTATTGAGAAAAAAACCATTCTGAAATCTGAAAGACTTCCCGAATGAGGTCCTAGTTAGGGCACAACAAAAAGGATGGATAATTGAAAAGCTGATGATGGAATGATTAAGACAAGTATGGAGTCGTAGACCAGGAAGATTATTAAATAAGGATATTAATTAATCATAGATGATTGCCCTTGGTTTAGACTTCTTGTCACAATAATAATACCTGGTGGAATAACATCCATACTACAACCTGTGTATGTATATGTATATTAACAAACTCGAGAATTAACAAAACCGGGAGCAATTAAAGGAGCTTCTGAACTTGTTCAGTGAGTGTAGGCGACATGGAAAACGATCCCTGAAAACAATATTATAACATCATTTAAGAAGTTTTGTATAATCCGAAGATGACGTAATATGGGAAGAAAATGATACATAAAAATGTAAATATCGTTCTAAAACCCTTAATAAAGTGTTATTGTTATAATGTGATTTTATTTTACTATTTTCCAAATTGCAACTATACGACTGCGAATCTAATCCGCACCCGATTGTAATCCGCATTTCATTTTAGAGCACATAAAATTTGTAAAAAAGGTGCGTATTACATTCGAGAAAATACGGTACTTTACTGTCATCTTCCCATTACTATGTTTTTTTATCACTTTTGCTATGAACTGTTTCCGGCTCTCTTTCTTTGAACCGCTGTCATATGTAACGGTAACAACGACAAAGTCATCTTCATTCGCTGAGGTTGATGGCATCTCTTCAAAATCCACCTGTTCATAGCTTTCATCCAACCTATGACATTCAAGTAGAAATTGTTCTTGGGACGTTTCATTATCAATTTCTTCGGCAACTTCATCATCGAACAGTACAGACCAATCTTCATCTCCATTTGAGGAAATACTGTCATGGAAAGATTTTCGTTTTTTTCCATTGTTTGACTCCTTTTCTCTGTTATCTTTCTCCTGTCTCTTTAAACACTTGCTTTTGATTCTGTTCTGTCCCTTTTTCTGACCCCTTCTTTCCTTCGAGTCTTTAGTTTTTTCTTCTTCAATAGCCTTCAACTCTTCTACAAACTCACCTTCTGATACACTTTTGCCTAGCGTAATATTGATTTTCTTTTTCCTTGGTTGGACACTAGTTTCCTTTGTTCGTGTCTCTTTGAGAAATTCCTGGAAAGCTGTTGTCCATGCTGCACGTGAATTATTACTTGCGTCATGTGATTCATAGGACACTTTAGGCAGACATACAAGAATTTTATTTTTGTTTAACGGAAAAATCCCACTTTTCAAAAATCCTGCTTTCAGATTAGCAGGTATGTTGCTCTCAATCTGATCGAAGGTCTTTTTCAACAACCTTGCGAATTGATCCTTTCGTATAGTCCCTTTAAATTTTTCTTTCCACTCTGTAAGCTGTTTTCTCCACGTTGTCTTGAGGGGACTGAAGAAGGCCAAATCAAGAGGCTGACATAAGTGGGTGCTGTTAGGAGGCAAGAGGATGAACCGTATGTTATATTTTATGCAAGCCTCTAAAATTCCAACTGATAAGTGGCTAGAAAGATTGTCTCCGATAATGGCCTTAGGGACGTCACCAAGCTTTTTGAAGTATGGCAGTGCAATTGACATAAACCAGTCCTCAAAGAGGGCACCTTCAAACCATCCAGATTTAGATCGATTAAAGCGTGCTCCTACGGGACCCCCTTCGGTCCAAGTGTTGTACATATTATCAGCCTTGTATACAATATACGGTGGTAAGGCTATACTGCTGGCTGTTCCAGCAAACATTACTGAAAAATTGGACTTGGAAAAGTCCATGATTCGCTCTGGGCGTTTGCATTTTCTTTTTACAATGACTTTACTCTTGCCTGGATCGTCTTGGATGCTTGTTTCGTCATAATTAATGATTGCCTCTGGGGAAACATCCTTTAAAGATATTGCTAGTTCACTAAAGTAGGACTCTATTACTTCTGGGGTGACCCCAGCTGTTGCTCTTTTGATATTTTTACATAGGCGGCCCTTTAATTCTTCACTCTGCCTCTTTAGAAAACCTTTTATCCATTTGATCTCAGGCATATTATTTTTAAACCGGGGCTCATTTAGTCCATTTTTATCTAACATTTTTTTAACAATGCATCTTATGTCAAAACTTGTCAGTGGAAATCCCCACTCGACAGCTAGAGCGATACACTCAGTGATTTTCCTTTCTTCATCATTGTTGAACACTGGAGGACGTCCATATTGGTTCTGCTGTTTATTTTTGACTCTTCTTCGTATGGACGACTTAGGGACGCCAAATTTCTTTTCAGCTTTACGGTATGACATCCCGTTTTTAACCGCATTGGCAGCCTTGGTAATGTTTTTTTCATTAAAAACATGATATTGCTTCTTATTCATTTAGTTATCAGGACCAACTTAAAAAAAAAATCGAAATTGTAATCTAAAAAGCAAGGGAAAAACTCGTGTCCCACTTGAGACGGTGTCCCAAGTTAGGCATAGGTGTGCACCTTTTTCAAAAAATGTATATAACCTAAATATATAAGCTTTGATTATCAATACAGCCATTAGGCTTGTTTTATAACCTAATAGGCTTAACACAACACCAAGCTACAAATCTCTAACAATAATGGTACACTCAGGGCAATTAAAGTTATTTTGACTAACGAAATAATCAGTTTTTCACATAAAAAACTAACCGCCAAATTCTTCTTTAATATGCGAATTCAAGCAGCAGCAGACTAATCTTCTGAGCAACAAAGTAAACAAAAGACAAATACTGCCATTCCCAGCTGTCAAACTTCACTCATCAGGTTGGCCAACCCAAAAAAGTAGAATGTCTCTTTTTGTCCCAAGTTAGATACCTGTCCCAAGTTAGATACCTGTCCCAAGTACGGGCTATTGACTGTACCGACTTAACGTCCAAGCGTTCTATGTTCATTGTAACGCACTTAAAAATTAAACTAACTAAACTTAATCACTACAAAAAAACTTAATAAACAATACGAAAACTAAAGCAACACTAAAAACAAACGCTAACTAACAAACCATGTGAAATATCAGAAATCTAACCTTAAATCACATCAAAACAAAACAAACAGTGCTGCACCAAGCGGTAAAACATTGAAATATCGCCCAACACGCGTATACAAAAATAAAATGTTAAAAGTCAAAAAAAAACACTTGTCCTTACTTGTATAATCTATACCGGGTGTCCCTCAAAAGTGGCTCACCCCCATATTTTTCTTTATTATTGGTGATACACTGTTGGAAATAATTCACGAGCACACCCTGTATAATCTGAACGCGCTGGTCTAGCGCAATAAAATTTGGTATGGAAGTAGTACTAAAGTAGTGTAACTTACTCTTACATGGAGAGCAGCACAACTCTGCTGGGATGAGAAACATCAATAGCGAGAGTATACCCCGTGAGCTTCGCGTACCATCGCTACACGACGTGGCATGGAGTCTATACGTCGCTGTATTGTAGCAAGAGGGATGGCCAACCGTGCCACCTCAACTCGCCTCCATAGCTCCTCAACGTTAGCCGAGGAAGCCGGATAACGTAGAAGTCTCCGACCAGTCATTTCCCAAATATGTTTGATCGGATTCAGATGCGGAAACCGAGCTAGCCATGGAAGCATTCGCATACGGTGCTCTTCCACAAAGGTCTGTACAACACGCCCGATGTGCTGTCGTACGTTGTCGTGCATGTATAGCAGACCTGGGCGCTGCCGAACGTAGGGAAGCACAACGGACCGTAGCACCTCATCTACGTATCATTGACCCGTGATGGTCTGCTATACACGCAGCAGACGTGTACGTCCACCATGTGTAATAGCACCCCAAACCATAATGCTCGGTTGTCGGTGGATAGGGCATTCTTGCACGCACTGCTCGAGTAGACGATCACCACGTCTCCGACGAACTAAAATTCGCGCATCACCGATGCTCAATTCGAATCTTGATTCGTCGGAAAACAAAATGTCCCTCTACTCGGCAACCGTACATTCCTAGCGTTGACCCACTCGTGACGTATGCTGCGGTGCTCTGATGTTACTGGAATCCGCTGTTTCGCACGACGCATGCGCAGTCCACTATTTACCAAACGCCACCGTACAGTTCGCGTAGTGAGTGCGCCTTCCCCTGCCGGTGGCCAAACAGCTCCAAGTTGCCTTGAGGAGGACTCACACGACGCTAAAGCGCTGAGCACAAGAGCGCGATCCTCGTGTGCTGGGGTCACGCAGGGCCTCCCGGCCGCGGCTGAAGGTACCTATGTCCTACCTCAGACCATTCTCGTCATGCCCGTTGCACTGCCGATAACGACCGGTCGAGACAACGCGCAATTTCACGGAACGATACACCCTCAATGTGCATACCCTCAAACATTCACATACCTTTTACTTGAAAAAATTTTCACGATTGCTTATAATTTAAAAAAAAAAAAAATTATTTTCGTTGTTTTTTAACGTTTTTAGTACCTTCGGAAAATGTATTACAACTTTTGACGCATAGTAGCTAGGTTAATAGTATAAACTACGCTATGTCCCTCTTGATTTGCTATTTCTCGAGCAGTGATCACTGCTATGCTTTAATCACTGGTTCTTTTTTAATAATGGTGTAAATTAACAGTTGTATTAAATTAGTTTTAAAAGAAAAATGCGATCAAACAATTAAGTTTAATTCAATTATTTTAGAGAAATAGCAAATCAAGAGGGACATAACGTAGTTTATACTATTAACCTAGCTACTATGCGTCAAAAGTTGTAATACATTTTCAGAAAGTACTAAAACGTTATAAAATAACGAAAATAATTTTTTTTTCAAAAATTATAAGCTATCGTGAAAATTTTTTCAAGTAAAAGTTATGTGAAATTATACTATCAACCCAATTGAAGAAAGAAAAATTATAGATCTAAAAAAATAGCGAAATTAGTACTCACATCCGGTATAACCGGAAGTACAAAAAGAATGATTTCATGTCGTAATACTCCGTTTTAGCGACCCAACTATGCATTCCAAATGGTTTTCTTATATCACCAATAATAAAGAAAAATATGGGGGTGAGCCACTTTTGAGGGACACCCGGTATACTATGTAACGGTCTGTATTACCTCTTGCAATAAGAGCAGTTTTTAAAGATCTGTGAAATCTCTCCAGAATACCGTTGCTTTGGGGGATGATAGGTAAATCTATGAATTTAGTTTAAACTGAAAAATTTATTAAATTCATTGAAGAGTTTTGATTCAAATTGAAGCTATCCTAAATTCTCGCCCTTTGTCACCCTTGTCCACGAATCCATGTCCAATGATTTAACACCCTTAACTCCTGCTCATTTCTTAATTGGGAGAACGCTTTCGGCCCCACCAGATCCAAGCCTGGATCACGTCAAGTTAAATCGGCTGTCCCACTATCAATATACGCAACGAATTCAGCAAGACTTTTGGAAGCGTTGGTCAAAGGAATACATTTCGGAACTCCAACGCCGTTCCAAGTGGTCAACTAAAACAGAGAATCTTAAAATTGATGAATTGGTTGTAGTAAAGGATAACAACTTACCAACATTGAAGTAGTTATATGGTCGCATTATCGCTTTACACCCTGGATCCGATGGTATTGCAAGAGTTGCTACCGTACGCACCACCAACGGGATTATCAAACGACCAACCAATAAACTTTGCCCGCTTCCAATGACAAACCTTAGGTGATTGTCTATTAGATATAGACAATCAAATAATTTGTTAAAATATGTTTTCTTTAGCGCTCCCCCCTCCCATATGCTCACTAATTTTTCTTTTGAAAGGCGGGGGGCATGTTGTAATTTGTATCTTTTTTATACATATTTTTGCTTTTTTTATTTGTATTTAAATTAGTTTTTCTATTTGTCAAGAATCATAGCAATAAGAGGTTTTTGTTTTGTTTTCGTTGTTGTTGACAACAAGCGCGTCCTGATGCCGGAGGGGGGAACCCCGATGGGACGAAGAGCCCCCCTCCGATACCTGTAAGTTTACGGTTTTATATGCAAACCTAGAAGTAATCACATATTTTTAATTTTTTATACGTACCTGGACCCAACGTGAAGTTGATTCAACTGCTGAAGTCGGAGTGGGGATCCCCGACGGGACGAAGAGCCCCCCTCCGATACCTACGTACCTGGACCCGACGTGGAGCTGATCCAACTGCTGAAGACGGAGGGGGGATCCCCGACGGGACGAAGAACCCCCCTCCGATGCCTGTAAGTTAACGGTCTTAAATGCAAACGTAAAAGTAACCATATGTTTTTATTTTGTTATACGTACCTTAACCCGACGTGGAGTCTTCGATGCCTACGTACCTGTATTTGAAGTGCAGTAGATCCACTAAAGTACTAAAGAATCACAGAAGACGGATGGGGGATCCCCAAGCACACGAAATGCTCCGATGAAATACCCAGAAGGGTGGTCCCGGAGCTGGGGAAAGAGGGGGAGTTTTTAGTGGGTAACTTAGGGACTAGAGTCCAACACTTCCGGCCGAAATATTTCCCAACACATCACCATCTACAAGCGCCAACAGTAGGCCGGGGTGCGTAACGCATTTTCTCCTCCTCAGCGCAAAAAAAAAAAAAAATTAATAAGATTTTTGTAAGAGCGTCGTTTGAGTCGTGTCGTACCTTTAACAATAAATAATTCGTTACAACAAAAAGCAGCAAATTGTTATTCGTTACGAAGAAGTGATAACCAGCGCTATAACATACGTTATATTATTCAACATTGTTTGTTTTCTCTAAATTTCAGGTAATTGCACAATATCTGTATTGCCCTTGTCTTCCCTTTCGCGATACCATATATGAAGTTTTCTTTTAAAAATGATGGTCCGGTCCACCAAAGTTTGGAGTTAACAAGTTTGGACGGTGTTGTATCGCGCGAAATAATGTCAGCGGGATTTTCCGTGGTGCTTACGTGATACCATTTAGCTTCCTTTGTATTTAATTGTATTTCAGCTACTCGATTAGCCACGAATATCTTCCATCTTGATGATTCAGTATTTATCCAACATAAGGTGATTGTAGAATCAGTCCAAAGATTTGTGGCATGGATTTTAATCTTCAATTGTTTCGAGCATATTTTTACGAGTCTTCACAATAAAAGTGATGCACATAGTTCAAGTCTAGGTAACGTTGTAGCTTTCAAAGGAGCAACGCAAGATTTGGCACATAGCAAGCTGCAATTGATGGTTCCGTTGGTATCAATTGATCGCAGGTAAATTGCACAACCGTACTACTCTTACTACATGCCTTGATATTTCGTTGATATTTATATGAATCAAATCGTTCGTAAAACGTTGCCATTGCAGTGCAACCACTGGAGGTAAATTCATCCCAATTTATTTGAAGTTGCCATAGCTTTTGGATGATAATCTTGGCTCGTATTAGCATAAGACTTAATAAGCCGAGAGGATCAAACATTAAGCTTACTGGGTTCGTTTATTTTGTATTGAAAGTAATCACGATTTGATACTGTGATGAACGTCTATTTTATATCAAAACACAATTTTTAAATATATAACAGATTTTTTTGGGAGCAGGTTCAAACAGAAATTCGTTAATTCAAAAATCCGACTTAACACTTTTTTATGTTAAAGATAGATTTTATGTAAAAGATAGTAAATCTTTTTTTTTTTGTTTCTATGACTTTTTATTTTTTTGATATTAACGCCACCGCTTAACGCTATCACAAGTGATATTATTACAATTTCCCCATACTCAAAATTGGAAAATTTACAAACGTAGATGACGAAATTTTACAATTCAACGTACCTTAAATTATTAATTAAAAATTAACGTTTTACAACAATTACGGCTTAAATTATCTTATAATTAATATCACTTCAAGATTCATGTTTCTATATCAAAATTAAGTTTCATATTTACATAATAGAGATACATAATATTTTCCTATTTCAACTTTTGAATTTTCATCAAATAAATCATAAGTGTCGTTATTTTTATTTATTATTCGGTATGGTGCATTAAATGTTTTCATTAATTTTGCTACTATCTTATTTCTTTTATCGGTGACTCTTCTTGTTTTAATTAGTACTAAGTCATTTATGTTCAAAATTGATCTTCTTTCTGTTCTTTTTTTCGTGTTGTCTCTTTCGATACTGTGCTTTGTTAATAAGTCTTTCTTTTCCTAATCTTATTTCTAAATTTTCTATTTCTTCATTTTTCCAAATTCAATTTATTTATCTCTTCGTTAACTTGTTCTCGGAAATTAAAAGGTATAGGATAATTTTTATAATTTAAAGGTGAATGATCTTCTACTTGAATTTTATGGGTATAATTTTTAGCAAACGTTATTTTATCATTAAATGTTATCGAATTAACCAACAAAATTTCTTTCAATCTCTCTTTACTTTCTTCCTTTATCTGAATCTTCTTTACCAATTCTTCTATATACCATTCCTTATTTCCCTCATCAATAATTATATTTTCTTTTTTATTTTCATTTATTTTATTATTTTTAATTTCATTATTTATATTTACATAATTTATTTCTTCCCCATATTCATCATATTTATTTTCTTCATAAATATTTTTATAATAATTTTCCCCTTTATTTATATTATTGATTCTTTTTACAGTTTCTTCATTCGTTTTTCTTTCAAAATGCTCATTCTTTTCTTTCTTAACACTTTCTTTATCTTCCTTTTTATTTTCAATCATTAAATGACAATATTCATTTGTTTCGAATTTTATACAATTTTTACCAATTCTTAATTCTTCTTTTTCAAAATCTAAGATCATTTAATGTTTTCGGATGTTGTCAATTCCTATCAAACACTCATATATTATGTTATGTTCACGAAAAGATAAAATTCCATTAAATAAGTTTCATTATTAATTTCGGTTACTGAATATAGTTTTTTACTCACTTGTCCTATTTTCTTCCGATTGGTTGCAAATATTTCTAATTTTTTTGTTTTCAAGATAATTTTCTAAGTTATCGTTTGTTTTTGTTATGTCGGTATTATTAATTATTGATATTTCAGCAGCTGTTTCTATTATTGCTTTAATTTCGCTTTAATATTGTATTAAATTAGTTTCTTCATTAAAGTTAAAGAAATTATGAGGGTTATCGTAAAATTTAGTAAGAATTTTGAAGTGATTTATTTTACCTAAGTTTTTTACCATTCTTCTTCTGTTGGTATAGTTTCCGATATTTCTGGTGGTTTTTATGACTTAATTGCAGTCATATAACGAACAAAGATGGGGTTGTATACAGGTAGTTTACGAACCCCAAACTCTGGCGTAAGATGTTCAGGTCCACATTAACGAAAATTTCAATAACATATTTAAAAACTTAAATATCATTACTTTGTGTGCAACAATTTATTTAAATGCTTAAATAATTTATGATTATTATTATAAAATTTATTATCTTTTCACACTAATTCTAAGATAATTATAAAAAATATGTTTTAATTTTTATATTATAAATTAATACTTGCTTTTTTTTCTAAAATCATTTAAATATAAGTAAATTTATATTCTTTACTACATTTCTGTTTTATTTTGTTGAATTTAAAATAATATAAAAAAGAAGTGCGTCCCTGGACCTAGTTCCCTGATTTATGATAGGAGGACCTATCATAAATCATGTCCAGGTACTTTTTCCGGGTGATAATTACTGCCACTACTGTTTCTGAGGGTCATAAAAACCACCAGAAATATCGGAGACTATACAGTCAGCGTTTTTTTTTACATCATCCACATTTTGGTTATACTGTCGATTCTCATTCCTTCTTGAATTTCCCGTCTCATTGTTAGTTCTATCTTCGGAATAATCCTTATAAGTCACGTGATTCATATATAAATTTTCTCGTTCTGGGGGATTTCCTCGATTCTGTGATACAAAATTAAATCTACGTGGTGGTCCTCTGTTTTGATAGTCATTATTTTGGAATCTGGGTTGAGAATTTCTATATCCATAATTATCGTGTCCATTCCCATTTCTATTTCGAGAGTAATTATTATCATATCTATTATTACTACCGTAGGTTTTATCATTATTATCACTGTTCGTATAGTTATTGTAATTGTAGTTTCTTTGATTTTGTTCTGGTTTTTTTCTCGTAATTGTAGTTATAGTTTAGTTTTGTATGTCCGTAGTTTATATTTTGATAATTTAAATTCCTTTCTTTTCTTTGGTTTTCCGTAAAATCATCTAATCTTCTTAAAATCTCCATTAATTCATTCATGCTGGAAATATTTTGATAAACAAGTGCTACGTTATCTGCATTGACAAAATGTTTGATTAAAATTTCTGCTAATTCCTTTTCTTCCAGACCCTGTATGTATTTGCTACGGTTGTATACATCACACGCATAAATTTCCCTGGTTACTTTCCAACTTTCGTTACATTTTCCATTTAATAGTTTTAATTTTTTTCGGTGTTGTTGGTTACTATTCCAAAACTGTTTCACAAATTCATTCTTAAAATCATGCAAGTTGTGGCATTTGTTCGCTACCATGTCGCTTGCTCTTGTAAAGTTAGTTGAATCAAATTCAAAATTAATTTAGGATCGTCAATATCGGTGGTTAGTCTTATCAAGTTATTTAAGTATGTCATCGGGTGTATCTTGTCCTTGGTACCCCTAAATTTGGGCCACATTTCCGGTTTTAAATATGATAATGTCGATGTAGAATCTAAATTTATCATATTACTTCTATACCTTTTACAGTATGATTTCACACTTATGAAATATGATTTCACACTAGCGAAAACAGATTTCATACAAATGAAATTTGATTTCACACTAACGAAAACAGAATTCACACAAATGAAATTTGATTTCACACTAGCGAAAACAGATTTCATACAAATGAAATTTGATTTCACACTAACGAAAACAGAATTCACACAAATAAAATTTGATTTCACACTAGCGAAAACAGATTTCATACAAATGAAATTTGATTTCAAACCAATGAAAACAGATTTCACAATTAATAATTAATAATTAGATATTGGTTTCATTAATATTTAAATAAATATTTGGCAAATATCATTTTTAATTTTGAATGAAAATTATTTGACATTTTGTGACAATCATAAAAATATATCATAAGTTTTGATTTTACATTTGCAATGTCTCGTGTTAAATATAATAAAATATCAATTAGTGATAGAGAAAGAATTATAAAAGCACACGAAGAAGGCAAAGATTGGCGAGCTACAGCTACAGCTTTAGGAGTGAACGTTCGTACTGCTTATGAATGGTTGAAAAAAGATCAATCACTTCCAAAAAAGAAAGGTGGTAATGCTTCTTCCAAAAAGACCGCCGCAATTTCCGATGCATTGGTTAGATGGATTGAGGAAGATTCTACAATAACATTGAAAGGCTTATGTGATCATGTTAGCAATGAATTTCAAGTTAACGTTTGCCAAAACACAATGAAAAACTGGTTGGACGGGCAATTATTTTCACTTAAGGCACTAAGACCACAAATAGTAAATATGAATAATGAGGAAAACAAAGTCAAGCGTAAAGAGTATGTAAACCAAATATTACAAAGTCGAGCAAATGGTAGAACTCTTATTTGGATCGATGAAACAAATTTTAATTTATATTGTCGGCGAAAAGAAGGTAGATCCAAAATAGGTCATAAAGCACACGTAATTCTTCCGGCTTGTAAAGGAAGCAATTTACATTGCATTGGGGCAATGAGTGCGATGCGAATTATCTCATTTGAACATAGAAGAGGATCCTACAAAGCTCACGACTGTAAACAATGGCTGCGTCGCTTAATAGCAACTTGCACTGCGGATGGCATCGAGAAGCCAACATTTATTATTGATAATGCTCCTGTACATTCAAATCTTGAATCTGAACTTGAACCCGAAGAAGATATAGAAATAGTACGCCTTGCTCCATATTCTTATTTACTAAATCCGATTGAGTTGTTATGGAGTAGTTTCAAATCTTCCGTAAAAGTGCAAATGCAAGAAAGAATGCAAGAAATATTGAATTACAGACGCGTTAATAATCAAGGGTTAACACTTCATGAATATAGAATGCGCATCTTAGAAGAAATTTCAGATAGAGCAATTCAAGAAGTTCAACAACAACACTTACTAAGATATTCGAATCATGTAGAACGTTATTATGCAGCAGCACTACAACAAGAAAACATTCAAGAAATATAATTAATAATTTATTGGTTGCTAGATTGGTTGTTAAATTTAATTTAATAATTTTTTGTTATAAATAATGTTCTAATTAAATATTTAAATACTGTGAAATCTGTTTTCATTGGTTTGAAATAAAATTTCATTTGTATGAATTCTGTTTTCGTTAGTGTGAAATCATATTTCATTTGTATGAAATCTGTTTTCGTTAGTGAGAAATCAAATTTCATTTGTATGAAATCTGTTTTCGTTAGTGTGAAATCAAATTTCATTTG
>NW_019281104.1:30517-47366 GCF_000648695.1 Onthophagus taurus
CTTTTTTGTTTCACGAATTTTTTTTTTTATTTTCTTTCTCGACGCCACACTGATATCAGGGGTACGGGTCGTACGCGTAATTCAATTCAATTTATTATTTTCTTTTTGCGTAGTTGTTTTGGTCATTTATTACAATTTTTTTTTTTGGTACGCCAACAATTCGTTTCTTTTTTTGTTGCTTCACGTTCGTTGGACAACAACATTTTTTTTCTTACGTATATCATAATAATATTTTTTTATTTACATTATTATTATTTTTTTTTTACCGAATAAATATTTTTTTTTTGCAACTTAAAATATCTCGAACTTTTTTTGTGTTTTGTTATTTTTTTGTGTTTGTGTCCACTTGTGTCGATAGCATCATTTTACCACCTCACGTCACAGTTCGTGGACAACGCAGGGTTAACTGTGTGGCGCCTTATAAATAACCCTATCCGTCTTCACTGGGCCGGCCGAGGACCTGCGTTAGTTATTAAACTGCTAATCGACTATATCGTTCCTTTTTTTTGTGTTCATAAGTCGTCAAAAGTTGTTTTGTTTTTTGTAAGTTATTTGCTGCTATTTCGGCTTCAATTGATAAAATTGATAGCGCAGATAATCTTTCTTGGCTCATTGTGTTTCTCAAATAGTTTTTTATTAATTTTAACTTTGAGAAGCTTCTTTCGGCAGAAGCCGTGCTGACAGGAATTGTTAGCATAATCCTAATAGATATGTAAACATTTCGATATATTTCCTGCAAATTATTTTGTACAATGTACTGTATTAGTTGTACTACATCTTGAACAGAGTCTGGCAAATTTGATTTTATAAGTTGAAGTTCTTCATAGAGTTCGAAAGGCTCTATGTCACCGTTCTCCCCATCCCTGAGAGTTGTACCAAGATCATTACAGTGCTTCAGAAGATTTTGTTTTCATAAAGATCTTAAATAATTGATGTCATAAATAAAACCAAATCGTTCGAAATATTCATTGAGAGATTTGAATCGACATTCTACGTCGACTATGATAGCGTCTACCATTGTGTTAAAAAAGGCAATTCTAAATCTCGTCTCCGTGGATTGCACAGGTTCATCTATTCCTTCGTAATCGAACATTTTTTTCTTTCTTGCAACTCTTCTTTCTTGAAATTGTGACGCAATTTCATAATTACTTTTTTCTACGAATGGCCGAGCTTCTGCAACGCTCATATCAAATCCTGTACTGTGGTATTCTTGAATCTACTTGCAAAAGGAACGCAATGTGTCAACAGCCACTTTCAAGTTAACTTGAACTGATTGCCATAACTTACTTATATTATTGACGCGTGATAAAACCTCGTACCATACGTGTATAGCAACAATAAATTCAAATGTTAGCATTTCCTTCAAAACAGCTTCACAGTCATTTACACAGTTGATCACGTTATCGAATTGTAAATAAATAACTTTAATTGCTCCTATTCGACTCTCCCACCTTGTGTCAGATAAAGACTTCAGTGTAATATTTAATTTAGATTTAACATATTCCCAACGTTTGGTTGATGCTGAAAAGAGCAAATAGATCTTGTTAATAAATCCGAAAAACGTTTTGGCTAATACTGAAGATTTGGCAGCGTCTACCAACAACAAGTTCCAACTGTGACAGCCACAAGGAGTGAAGAATGCTCTTGAATTAATATTCAATATTCTTGTTTTAACTCCTTTGTTTATTCCAATCATGTTTGCCCCGTTATCGTATCCTTGTCCACGACAGTTTTGGATATCTAAGTCATGTTTCTCAAATTTTTGTAATATAGTATTAAGTTGCCACTGTTTCCAGTTTTATTTAGCTGAAGGGATTCTCGATGGCCTCTAAAAGCCATATTATGTGAAGCTAAGAAGTTTATTATATCAACCAATCTTTCAAACAAGTTATACCAATGTTTTTGAGACTCTCTAATCAATTTCTCGTTTTCCAGGTCTATCGTTCTTCCATGTTTAATTCTTTTATAGAACTCCATCCATTTAAACATGCATTCCATGTGTCCTTGGCTTTGTTCGTGTCTTTCTAATATCCTGCTTAGATCTTTCCAGTTACAACATCCTTCTTATATTATTTGTGTTTGTAAATGTAAATGTGAAAACAGTCTACATGGAAAGCAAAACACTCTATCTTTAGATACTGAGTAGACTAACCATCTACGATGCTGGGATTCGCCATTACTTAATTTACGGGTAAAGTGAAAGTTTGAAAAATGTCTTTTATTAACGTCTTTGGGATAACTTTGGTCAGGTACCTCTAAATTTTGGTAAGGACCGTTTTGAACTAAGTCATGACGCTCCGAATTTGATATTGGAAATACCCATTTCCCTGGATCTGAACTTAACATGGATTTATTTAAATCAGTTAAACTATTTGCTTGCTCTCCTCTCTCTGAAATATCCACATTTCGGTCAATCTCCAAAGACATTATTTCACACTCATTGTCAGATACACTGCTTTGTGGAGATTCAGAATCTAATTTAGATTCAATAGTTTTTTCTTTAATTTGTTCAGACACTTCAACACAAGATTTATCTGTCTGTGTTGAAGCTTCTGGTGTGGAAGGGCTATTCAAAAATCGCTTGATAAAAAAGTGTCATTTTTGCTTGTCTTTTTCATTTTGATGCTCCAGATTCCCATTTCGTCCCTCTGTCTCTGTCTCGTTGTGGCGCTGACATGGCGAGTTGAAATTAGTAGGTACTGCTAGTTGGTTATTAAGCGTTTTGTACTCTTCTATTGACGCTTCTGTATTCTTTTTTAAATTTGTGATATATCTTAAAAGTATGTCGAAATGTAGCAAGTAGTACGATAAAAATTGATTAGTAATGCAAAATCAAATTAACAAAAAGTTATATTTACCTAAGTAGTACTCTGAAATTAAACCACTTTTGTTGAAATTCAGTTCAGTGCTTAAAAGTTTATTTAGTTAAGTTCAAATAAGCACAAACTCACAAACAAGCAAAAACTATATAAAACTAACTCTTTCAATAATAATATCTTTCTTATATTATAAAAACTTTGAACAGTATTGAAATATTTGAAAGAGGAAGAACTTGTTTTGTTGAGCTGGTATTATGATGTTGTCTTTTAAAAACATGTAAAGAGGTTTACGTTGCAATTGTATTTGAGTAGTAGATAAAAGCCGATTCTAGAACCTCCTCTCAGAACCTCAGGTCAAGGTCAAGGCCAAGCTCACGTTGAGTGACCATGACCTTGACCTTGCCCTGAGGTTCTGGGAGGAGGTTNCATATGTCACGAGTGGGTCAACGCTAGGCATTAGTGGGTTGCCGAGTAGAGGGACATTTTGTTTTCCGACGAATCAAGATTCGAAATGAGCACCGGTGATGCGCGAATTGTAGTTCGTCGGAGACGTGGTGATCGTCTACTCGAGCAGTGCGTGCAAGAATGCCCTATCCACCGACAACCGAGCATTATGGTATGGGATGCTATTACACATGGTGGACGTACATGTCTGCTGCGTGTATAGCAGACCATGACGGGTCAACGATACGTACATGAGGTGCTACGGTCCGTTGTGCTTCCCTACGTTCGGCGGCGTCCAGGTCTCCTATACATGCACGACAACGTCCGAACGCACATCGGGCGTATTGTACAGACCTTTGTGGAAGAGCATCGTATACGAATGCTTCCTAGGTCACCTCGTTTTCCGGATCTGAGTCCAATCGAACATGTTTGGGAAATGACTGGTCGGAGACTTCAACGTTATCCGGCTTCCCCGGCTAACGTTTTGGTGCTATGGAGGCGAGTTGAGGTGGCATAGTTGGCCATCCCTCTCGCTACAATACAGCGACTTATAGATTCCATGCCACGTCGTGTAGCGATGGTACGCGAAGCTCACGGGGATACTCTCGCTATTGATGTTTCATCTCCCAGCAGAGGTCTGCCGCTCTCCATGTGAGAGTAAGTTACACTACTTTAGTACTACTTCCATACCAAATTTTATTCCGCTAGACACACGCGTTCAGATTATACAGGGTGTGCTCGTGAATTATTTCCAACAGTGTATCAACCAATCTTTCAAACAAGTTATACCAATGTTTTTGAGACTCTCTAACCAATTTCTCGTTTTCCAGATCTATCGTTTTTCCATGTTTAATTCTTTTATAGAACTCCATCCATTTGAACATGCATTCCATGTGTCCTTGGCTTTATTCGTGTCTTTCTAATATCCTGCTTAGATCTTTCCAGTTACGACATCCTTCTTGTATTATTTGTGTTTGTAAATGTAAATGTGAAAACAGTCTACATGGAAAGCAAAACACTCTATCTTTAGATACTGAGTAGACTAACCATCTACGATGCTGGGATTCGCCATTACTTAATTTACGGGTAAAGTGAAAGTTTGAAAAATGTCTTTTATTAACGTCTTTGGGATAACTTTAGTCAGGTACCTCTAAATTTTGGTAAGGACCGTTTTGAACTAAGTCATGACGCTCCGAATTTGATATTGGAAATACCCATTTCCCTGGATCTGAACTTAACATGGATTTATTTAAATCACTTAAACTATTTGCTTGCTCTCCTCTTTCTGAAATATCCACATTTCGGTCAATCTCCAAAGACATTATTTCACACTCATTGTCAGATACACTGCTTTGTGGAGATTCAGAATCTAATTTAGATTTAATAGTTTTTTCTTTAATTTGTTCAGACACTTCAACACAAGATTTATCTGTCTGTGTTGAAGCTTCTGGTGTGGAAGGGCTATTCAAAAATTTGTTCATGGTGGAACCCATCGCTTGATAAAAAAGAGTCATTTTTGCTTTTCTTTTTCGTTTTGATGCTCCAGATTCCCATTTCCTCCCTCTGTCTCTGTCTCGTTGTGGCGCTGACATGGCGAGTTGAAATTAGTAGGTACTGCTAGTTGGTTATTAAGCGTTTTGTATTCTTCTATTCACGCTTCTGTATTCTTTTTTAAATTTGTGATATATCTTAAAAGTATGTCGAAATGTAGTAAGTACTAGTACGATAAAAATTGATTAGTAATGCAAAATCAAATTAACAAAAAGTTATATTTACCTAAGTAGTACTCTGAAATTAAACCACTTTTGTTGAGATTCAGTTCAGTGCTTAAAAGTTTATTTAGTTAAGTTCAAATAAGCACAAACTCACAAACAAGCAAAAACTATATAAAACTAACTCTTTCAATCACCGTTACAAATACAAATATTTTACTTCAATCTTCTGCAATTTCGCCAACATTGTGAAGTATTACGCAGACTATAGACATATAATAAGTAAATAAACCACTCTAGAGCTAGTGAAGCGTCCTACATTAGAAAGAGATAGCATGTTTCACTAAAAGACCAACATGTAATTATTATTTTACCAAAATATATACTACTATGTCCATTATTGTCTTAACACTATGACGTCCGGCATGTCCAATCCAGATTTCTTTGTTTCGCGCCGGTGGAACTGACTTAAAAAACTTCGGTTATCGCCGGCGTTTTTTCGAGGTTCTTACAGCCATCGGCGCATGCGCAATAATTTCCGAATGGCACCAACTTGGCGCCACCGTCACTTACCCGATATTTTTTGCGTGGAACCACTGTGTAGCCACCGGACGTCATAGTGTTAAGAAAATAATATTGATATTGTAATAGTGCAGCAAGATTTTTTTAATCGACTACGAGGCCCCTTTGACCGCGAGGCCGTCGGCGATCGCCGACATCGCCGACACCTATCGCCGCTACTGTCCAGAGTCCGCTTATTAGCAGCCATCACTTCCCGGATTACTAGACCGTCAGGCACAGAACAGTAGTAGAGAGAAATGTGCACTCTGTTAAAATAAGAGCAACACTACCCCCTCTAGATTAGTATGGCACACACGCGTGAAATTTGATTTCTATATACATACAATAAGGTCTCTATATACAATAAGGTCTCTAATTTGCGTCGGGGTTACGTTCCGGTAAAGTGCCACGCAAATCGAATCACATTATTCCAGAAGACACCATATGAATTTATTAGATTCGTTCCGGCGACGTCGTAAGCACTGTGTGAAATGCGCACACATGCAAATATTATACAAAATCATTGCTGGGATCAATGTTGGGGAGTATTTTAATAAACTATTCAATAATAAAAATATTTATAATGTATGTATGTACTATAAAAATCAATATGAACAGTAAAAAAATAATACAAATATTGTAATAACAAAATAAACTTATAATTCCTAACAATAAAAATATTTAATAAGATTTTTACGTTTTTAAAAATCATCCAAAGTTTGCTGTCTTGCAGTCATTTTGCGTGAAGTGTACAGGTCCTTGTAGCACTGAACAGCTTTGGCGACAGCATTCATTACAGTTAATTAAAATCTCGACAACTTTGTCGATAAATGAAAACGCTTCTGCTAATTTTTGATTTGTAATTTTTGTAATGTCTTCTGTGTCTGAATGCTCAGTAACATCTTCAGTTGCAGCAGTAAAGTTTTGTAGTAAGTCATCGCATGTAATTTCTTCTTCATCTTGATTTAAAATTATGTCTTCAATGTGGTTTACCTCCACCCCTTCAAAATGTACCTCTTCTGCGTATTGAACCAAATCATTGACAATCCCTTCGACTGCTTTTAAAATATTAAACTGTTTCCATATTACTTTAATTGAGATTTCATCATTGAGATGTTGAAACAGTTGTTTGAACGTCCTACGTAGATAATAAGCTTTAAAATTAGAAATGTCACCTTGATCCATGGACTGTATAAGAGCCGTTGTATTAGGCGGGAGAAAGATAAATTTTATGTTTTCGCAGATTTCGTCTACATCAGGAGTAGAGTTGTGCAATTGAACGCTCAAATATAATTAGGTCAATTGACCAGGCAATTGACCAATATACAGGGTGTCACACAACAACGCCGCAAGCTGTAACTCTGTCATTTACCTTCCGATTTTTATGAGCGAGTTATCAAATGAAATGGTTTGATGAATACTATGATTCATGCTACAAACAAACTTTTTTCAACGCCATCTGCAATTTCAAGCGATTATCAACTTTCGATTTTCAAATTGCTCGGTATGTTTTTCTTCACGTTATACGATAGAGATATTTTTTCTGAACTCATTGCTGTACAATACATTAACATTAATTGTAATTTTAGCAGAGAAAAACAATTAAAACATTTTCCGAATATTGTCTTAGTTACTTCTGTAATACTGTAGTGTGCCATGGAAAAGAACCAGAGAGTCCATATTGAATGTACCAATTTAGCGGCAAATTTGAAAAAAATTGATACGTGTATATGAAAATATTATTTATTTATTATTTACAAAGTAACAATGAAATATCAACAATGATAATAAAACAAAATAAACCAAAACACTTAGAATAACTTAAATTTTTGGCAAAAATAACTTACTAATGTGCGAAATGCCTGCGGGAATTTTATGTTTCTCTATGGCAGTTACGCCCCCTAGCGGTCGAATTACGAACTTCGAAATAATTTCCAGCTACATATTTCTCTTACCCACTTTGCTTATAAGGATTTTTTTCCCAAACCTCTTGGCCTTACCGTTGTTGAGATACAGCCGCTCCGTACGCTTAACGGGACACCCTGTATTTTATATAGCCGCTTCGAAGACAGCAAAGCAATGCAACAACTTTTAAATCGCAGCATATGCGCCACATATGTTTAGCGTAGTTAATCATTTTTAAAATATGTTGTAGTGCATCATATGTTTCTTTCCTTTCTGTACTATACACGATTGGAACCGAAGGTTTTTCATTGGTTTTATGCAGCAAAACCGCTTTCAAGCTGAGTTTTGAACTGTCAATAAATAATTTCCAGTCACCTGCTTCATATTTTATTTCCATTACGTTTCTGTTGCAAGGATGTTAACATCGTTCTCGAAAATTGGCGTCCACATGTCCTTGAAAATTCACTATTTACATCATCATCTGGACTACTTCAGCAGACAATTGGCCACTGAATCTGAACAAGGCGAACGCTACCATCAAGTTGCTATGCCATTTGAAATTAGGTAATATCTATGAGATTTTTTTTCAAACTCATTTCAATAAAAAAAATTACAGATACAGAGGAAAACAGTCGCCAAGTGCAATACTTGCGGAAATTTGCTGATGATGAAGAATTTCCAGAAGTTGCAGTAGGGTCAGCAATGGAGTCACAAGTTGACATTATGTGTGGCTTAGAAACTGATGGCAGCGATGATTACGATAGCGATGACACTAGCCCAGAACAATCACCATCGAAAAGACCTAGACTCTAGAGCAATGTTTATGAACATATAAACTTTGTTCTTCTTTAAACTAAGTTTGGCCTTAATTTTTGTTAATTTTCATAAAATCAATACTCTTCGGGCAGGAATACTCAGGTCTCAGGTCTACCTTTTGGACTTATCTTATATTTGTTTTATATATGTATTTTTTTTATTTATTCGTATTTGTTATAGTTATTATTTTTATATTCCAAATAAATATTGTTCTCTCTCTCTAATATAGTACTACTATATTACTATATACTTATATGAGAATACACTTTTATAAGTACAATTCGTAGAACATTCAAGTAAAGACGTTATTTTTCAACGAGAATTTTTTTTTTCGAAATTTGGTAATTTTTTGATAATTTCAGTCGATAAAATTATTCCAACTTAATTTTTTACATGGATATATTAATGAAAATTATTTATTTAAGCCTTAGCTATGCCTTAGTCTTTGCTGAAGAATGAAATGAGAAATCATCAATGATTCTTGAGTTATAACTGAAAAACTAAGCAAACAAACATCAAGATAAGGAAAGAAATATAAAAGGTCATAAAAAAAAAGTTTGGCCTGAGAACGCCAAACTCTTTGAAGGTTTTACTATACTGGCCAAGTACATTCATCCAAACTTGAAATTTCTCACCCCCCAGACAATGACCCCGAAAATCTTCCACAGTGTAATTATTGATGACATAATAAAAAGGATAATTTTTGAAAAACATCTTAAGAGAAACTGAAAACTAACTATAAGTACAAAGATTTTCATGTCTGGTGTTATCTGAAATTATTTATACAGATGTTTTAATACTAAATTTGTTATGGATTATTCTTAGATAGTAACAATATTAATTGGCAAAAATTACACGATAAAACATTTCCACAAATAGCGCGTTGATGGTAATTATTAGTTTCTCTTAAAAATAAAAATTTTAAAAAATTGAACATTTGAATATTTATTGATTATGGAATAAAATTAATTTATTTCATTTATTTCTGATGGGGCGGCCCTTTGCATTTCAATTAAAACCTTTATTTATATGTTGTACTCTTGTCCTGATGTATACTGATGATATTGCTTTTATTAACTGAACTATATGATTGGAAGCCAGGTCTTGATCTAAAACATGATACTTTAAATTTTCAAATACAAATTTATGTACATCTGCAAACACAACTGTTGTTAAAATGTTGGTTTTTCAAGCTAGGGTATATCAACTTTCCGTTAGTTTTAGAATGATATCAAATCCAAATCCGGTAAATTATGATTTTTCTCTTCTACACTGAAAAAAAAAAAATGTGGGAAAATTACAATGAGATGATTGGTTATTTTTGACCCATCGTTTCGTTGTAATATTATTATAGTAAAAGTGAATTTACACGTACTAACATAAATTTACATTGCAATTGTAAATTTACAGTGTAAAATTATATTACTGATATTGTAAATTGTCATTATTTAGAGTGTAGTATTAGGCTTTTTATTGTAAAACTTCAAATAGCATTGTAAAATTACGTAGTTAAATTACAAGGCAGATTGTAAGATTCCAATTTTTGTAATGTATTCTCACACAAAACATTGTACATTCACTTTTTAAAATTACAATTATGCAATTGTATTACTCCCATCATTTCAAGGTTTCCATAAATAAAACACTTATATTATGTTTACTGTTATTTATTTCAACTACACGACCTATAAACTAAAGAGAAACATAATTGTAACTTTATGAACAACAAAAAATAAAGTGTTTTACTAAAACTAATTTATAAACGAAACAGAAACAGAATTTAAATTTCTGAATACCAAAAAAAAAAGGTATTGCGCTAAAACTAATTTAAAAAAACTATAATAATTAATCAAATAAAAGTAATGGAATTACCCAAATTTAAACACTATAGAGTATAAACTAAACTTAGTATTAAGTTATTAAGGCAGTAAAGCGAAGCTGCTTTAATATTAATCTGCCATTTCGACAGCACAGCTGACTAAAATGAGATTTTAGAGTATCGATTACAGAAAAGTATTTTGCCAAAGTAGAAATATAGAAAGCGAGAGTATTTTATACATATTGACTTTACACCAAAAATATATATTTAGTTTATAAATCTTTTATAGACTTTTCAATTTCTTTAGAAGGAATATCATTTTATTTTTTTTAGTACTTACAGAACGGCTTCTTTCTGTGTTAATTTTTAAAAAATAACATTGTACAGTTTCTAATAATCCGGATATAACTTTAGGATACTGTGTATTTAGTATGAAATAGAGTCCAAAACATAACTCAAATGCCTCTATTAGATTATCCACCTCCACGACTTGTTTTTTTCGAAGAAAACTATGAAACTCCCAGCTAAAGGAATAAGGAAGTTAAACAGATAAAACATGAGTTTCGTCGTGTAATTGTAAACACGAAAAATTATTTTCATACCTATCTCCGCAACGCATGGCGTTAAGATCATCATACTGCTTTCAATTTCTTCTATGTTGTATTCCTAAAAATAATAAAAGTTTAGGTAAATTTTACAAAATATATAAAATTTTTATTTACCTCAAATTTATATAGAATGTGCTCTATTTTGTCTTTATAAAATCACGGGATACTTCGAAATAATATCTTCAACGGAAGGCGGCGAAACAATATTATTTAAAAACAAACGATGTGTTGCGTACGCCTTGTCTAATAAACTAAAGAATTCATCATTTTCTATTTTTGATCGATGCAAAACATTCAATCTATCAATATAATTGATGTTTTCAATGTGGTTAACTACAACAGGTGCCCATTGTGAGCATCCTGCCTGTGCAGAAGCTTTCCTTTTTAAAAATTTTTTTGGAGTTGTTGGTTCTACCATTGACTATATTATACCAGACTGCTAACCGCTACGTAAAAATTGGTAACGCGTAAAGTGTTATTTTTGGATTTGTCCGCTATGGGGGCGCTGATGGATTTTCTAATAATAATGGATATGATTAAGAGATGGCAGCACTATTTTTGAATTATATTCCCCCTCTTATATTTTGTTGTACTAATAATAAAAATTGTTTAGTATCTCTTTTTTAATTAATAAATAAAATTTTATTGTATGAAAACATCCATAAAAACCGGTTGTCTCTGCCAGTTTGTTTTCATTAATGGATAAAATATTAATTTTTAAAGAAATTTTCTCAATACTTTGAACAATTTTAAGAGTTCTATCTGGTTTTAAGTTAAGTATTTGGGGAAATCCCGAGAAAACTGACAGGTTGTTCCCACCAGTTTCTACGGAAAAAGTTAGTAAAGGCCGGCCTAACGTCGCAGCCGAGAGTTGGTGAGTTTACCTATGCCACTGAGAACGATGTCGGGAAATAAATGTGTTTATTACAATTGCGGAAAGTCGAGACGTACTAGTCCCGATTTAAAAATGTATTCATTTCCTCACTATGAGGAACGTTGCCAAACATGGGCAAAAAATTCAGGTTAGTAATGAAGCAGCTTTGCTTAACTTTTAGTCATTAAAGAATTATTATTACTGCTTTGATTCTTAAAACTTACTACGTGCTACATTATTATTAATTGTGACAGTTTATTAATCGTGAAAAGTCATGACAGCTAGTTTATTTGCTTTAAATATCTACAATTATTATTTAAAACTAGTTATTAAAACTAAAATTATTGGTCTTTAATTGTAAACAAGCTTTATCTTCTATTAATATTTTGAAATAAAAATAGTAATTAGACAAGGAGTTAAAAGACACGGAAACCAAATATATTAAAATACTGATTTACATCTTTATATTAATAGGTAACGCAAAATTGCTCTTACTTTCTCCTACTGCGTTAAAAAAGAAGTTTTTTTGTGGGAGTCATTTTGAACCAGATTCATTTTCGAGTTCAACGAGGAATCGTTTGCGTCATGATGCGGTTCCTATTCCGTATATGACCTATATAGAGTATTTGGACCATACAAATATCTACTTTGGAAAAAAGTATATTAGATAACACGATTGACGAAGAAAATACAACACCGACCCATCAAAAAACTTATTCAAGATTGAAAGTGACGCAAGTAGATAATGTATCGCCAAGTTCAACTGGATCTACTAGTCCAGTTACTAAATCTTGGATAACGGCGTTTGTAAACATGCCAGCAACCCCAGCCCCAGATAGACCAAGTGAAAGTAACAGTGAAGATGTGATAAGTGAATTAAAACAAGTTATTGAGATGTTAACTAAAAAAATCAAAAAACAATCCCGAATTTTAAGAAATAAACGAACTCTGATTAGCAAGCTAAAGCGCAGGATTACAAATTGCCCAATATTACAGGATATAATTGCTAAAACCAAATTCAAATCAATTCAATCCAGAGTCTTAACCAACATGCAAATTAATCACTCTTCCAGAACTCAGTGGACCAAAAAAGAGAAGATGCTAGCAATAAGCTTGTATTATAAATCCCCATCGGCATACAGATTTCTGAAAAATGATTGTGAAATAGTTTTGCCTGCCACGTCCACAATTCATGGATCGGGTTAACGAAATTCAAGACCGGCTTTAATGACAATCTTTTTTATCAACTAAAACTGAAAATTAAATCAATGGAAGAACTTGACAAATTTTGTGTGTTGGCGTTCGATGAAATGTCCATAAAAGAATATTTAGAATACGACAAATCTATGGATTTCATAGAAGGTTTTCAAGATTTGGGGCCCTTGGGCAGGACAAACCAGCATGCAAAACACAATGGTTTATATGCTACGCGGTCTAAATTCTATGTGGAAATTGCCCATTGCGTATTTTGCCAGTGAAAATGGTTTAAAGCATAAATCTATACGTGAATTGTTGCTGTTGTGTATAGAAAAGTTACAATTAATTGGTTTGAGATTAAAAGCCATCGTTTGCGATCAAGGTAGTAATAATAGCTGCGCCATGAATAGTTTGGGGGTTTCAGTGGAAAAGCCGTTTATTGAAGTCGGAGGCCGCAAAATTTATTGTATTTATGATGTTCCACATCTTTTTAAAAGCATCAGAAATAATTTATTAAATTGTGATTTTATTTTGAATGAAGAAACAATATCCTTTTCCTGTACGAAATAGATATAGGAAGTACAACAACCAGAGCTGCTCCTAAATTAACAATGAAACACATTGAGCCAAATGCTTTTCAAAAAATGTCTTGTAAATTAGCATTACAAGTGCTAAGTCATTCAGTTGCAGCAGCTATTCGGACATGCCAACAAACAAAACAATTAAATAGTACCACCGCTACTGCCACTGCAAACTTCATCGATATGATAGATAAACTGTATGATGTCCTAAATAGCTTCACACTGTATACAAAAAATCCGTATAATTGTGCATTATCGCCAACAAATTTGACCGCCCAATCAATTTTAAAAGCTGCAACGACTTTGTTTTTAAACATAAAAAAAGTTGATCGTTTTGGCAAATTGAGTAGACCACCATGCTTTGTAGGAATCCTCCAAACAATTCAGGCATTGCAAAATTTGTATGAAGAAATGGTTATTGTAAATACCGATTGTAAGTACTTGTTAACCGCACGGTTGAACCAGGATGTTCTAGAGAATCTTTTCTCTATTATAAGACAAAGAGGTGGTTATAACCACAATCCGACAGTAAGAACATTCCGAATATATTTCGGTACAAATTTTCGAATATATACCTTGACAAACCTCCTGAAACCTGCTACAAGTGCAAATTGTGAGCAAGACGAAGATTTCATTTTAAATGTTTCTTCATGCGAGGATACCGAACCCAATCAAGACGAGGACTGAATCACCAACATTGTCATTATCACCGTCGATAAATTATTCTACCTCCTTTTGTGAACTACAATCGGAAGAAAAAGATAGTACACTACAGGAGTGTTCCGAAGTATATTTTAGTGGTTACTTGGCACATCGCACAGTAAAGAAATTCAAATGCGATTATTGCAATGACTATCTTTTCGACAAAAACCCGGAACAAACTCTTAATAATCCCGAACATTTACTAATTATGAACAAAACTTTTGATAATAAAAGAGAAGATTCGATCGGGCTTCGTATACCGTCCAGCACCTTACGAAAAGTTACAAACTTAGCTTTAAAAATTTTTCAAAATGAATTTCACAATTTACAACACGAACACTATTTAGCTACTAAAATATTAAATAAAATAAATGAAGGAATTCAAATAGAGCAGTTATATTGGTATAACAAAGATATGTGTGAAGAACATGCCACATTTTTATTACAATTATTAGTAAAGACAAAAATTTTATACGAATGCAAATGGAAAAGTAAATGTAAAGTTACTCGAGAAGAAACATTGAAACCCATTCAAAAATTACGTACTCTCAATAATCAATGATGAACAAATTTTATAATAGTGTTTATTAATATCAATTACATATTATATTGTTTATTATTTTGTTCAGTTATATCATATTGTATTATATTGTTTATACCGAATTGTTATTAATAGTTCTTTGTTAGTTTGTTGTTCTGAAGTACAGGTGAGCATATGAAATGATACGACTTCAAATAGTTAAAAAATATTCAAAAAATAAACTTTAAAAATTCATAATTTATTATTGCCGAATACTTCAAGAAAAAATCGAAACCTAAGATACCATGTATCGCATTATGAACACTCTCAATAACTTGAAAGGAATGGGAAATATTAACATCATTAAAATTTAGAGAAATTGTTGTGGAACCTCTAGAATATATCGTACCTGCAATGCCATTTATTTTTAATTTTTTAGATTTATCAATAATTCCATTTGAAACAAATTCCGAAAATATTGCGCTGATAGTTGCACCTGAATCAATCATGAGTTTTATTTTACGGTTCCTATATTTTGCTTCAATAAAATTGATTCCATTAGTGTGAAGTACTTGAGGTTGGGGATTGTTGGTCACGAAAAAATTCGTCTACTGGTTGTTGATTTACGCAATACATTGAATTTGTACCTCTTCCACTAGGTCGTCCGCGTAAAAAACTACCGCGTGAATTACCACGAGAATTTTTGTCTTCATCTTTTGCTGCGCTAATAGCCTGCTTAAGACTAAGACAATTGCGGGACTTAACAATAATTCTCAAATCATGGCTTGTGAGACCATTGCAAAAGGCATTTATAGCTATCTTTTCGTTTATTGGTTTTAAAATATTTATGGCATTTCTGTCACTGCTTGCTTGTGTTATGGTAAGATTATTCATTAGATTTTCAATTTCTGTACCATATTCATCTAAAGATTTCGTATCTTGCTTAATTTGATGTAATTTGACAGATAATACTGCTTCAGATTGTTTAGTTAAAAGATTATTTCGAATGTCCGTTAACATATCGTTAACTGAATTATATGAATCATTTAGCCTTAGTTTAGCGTTTTGGGAGAGGCGAGTTTTTAATACGTATTTTATAAGGTTTTGTTTACTTGCATCATTTAGAGTGTCGGCGTAAAATTCAATAGCGTCAATCAGCTGTTTAGTCGTATCCTCACTACTGTCCATAATCGGAAGTAGAGATGATGCAACTTTTAAATCAAAATTTTCCGTCATTTTGTTTTCTATTTGATTATCTACTTGATTTGGTTTACTTATTTGATTTTTATCTCTCTCTAAATTATTTTTTCTCTCTAATAATAAAACCCTACTTTCGCTAATAATGACATTAATTTCATTAATACAAGTTTATATATTTAAATTAACATTAAGAGAATATTCTGTTTCTAATTTCTTTAAAGATTCCTCAAATTCGTCTAATTTTCTAAGTTTTTTAAGCACCAAATCGTAATTGGCACGCCTACTACTATTATCTTTTACTACGTTATCCTTAAAATTACCTACTTCTTGTAATAGTTCTATAAAATAATTACTTTAAGACATTAAATTATATTAACATATGTGACCTGGTCTACTTTTTTGGCGATTTAGATAAAGTAAAATATGCTCTTTCGAATGGCGCAAACCGGAAGTTTCTAACTGGTAGGGAAGTTAGTTAAAAATGTACAAAAAGAAGAGCAGAAATGATTGAAAATGAAAAAAGGTAGTTTTTTCGATGCTACATTTTTCTTTGATAATGAAGCCACAGAATCTTCCTTCACTGTTTCTTCGGCCTTTGTTGTTTTTTTTTTCGATGCTAACTTCTTTTTTGGGAATAGAACCGTAGAATCTTCCTCGTCATTACCTTTTGCCTTTCGTTTCTTCGATACCGAATTTTTATTTGGCAAGGGAGCCGCAGAATTATCCTCTCCATCAACTTCGGGCTTTTGTTTCTTTGATACCAACTTTTCTTTTGGTAATGAAGCTGTAATATCTATCTTTTCCTGGATCTGTGACTAAACTGCGAAGATTTTTGTATATATACCATTGGCGTTCTAAAGTTAAACCAACTGGCTGTATAGTTTCCGGCATTTCGCTATCGATAGGTTTCAACAACAGATGAAAAGTGTCCACGTCCTCACTATCAGCGAATTTTTTCGTTTTGACACAATCCGTACAGATTATGAAGTGATGGAACTGCGTTATACCAACGAGTGGCCGATAAAATGGTTTCAAATAGCTATCCCATTGATACCATGTAACATTCTCCGCCGATACCGCTTTATTATGAC
>NW_019281105.1:2973-25670 GCF_000648695.1 Onthophagus taurus
GATGTTAGGAGTGGTAAGTTGTTCCTTACCAAAGTATAAACATTGAGTTTTTGCTACATTCAGTATTAGTTTATTTTTGTAGCACATCTTTAATTTAATAAAAAACATTAATTTTATTAAATATTGTTTATTTAACACTACCATAGTTGTAACATTAACATTAATCATCATCTTCAAATTCCGAGCAAGATGTTCTTTCTTCAGGTTGTAGGAAATCCTGATGAAAGTTTTTAATTTTCTCATAGAACCAGTGATCCGATGCTGGTACATAATTTGTAGCAAGAGACATCACATGTTCGAATTTCTGCTTCTTTAATTTTCTTCTTTTTATGTATAAAATGTTCGTATCTAGGGGCATTGTCAGAGAAATTTTATTATTTATTTTAAGTTCAAACTCTTCGAATATTGGTAGTGATACTGAAACGCTACATGAAATCTTTGGCAATTTTGCCATTTCATATTGAAAGATTCTATATTTCGATATTGTAAATTTGTTTTTTTTCGTACTGGGATTCTTTTTGAAACTTGGCATAAAATGTTCTTTAAAATTTAGAAACATAATTTGGTCAGGTTTTATAACATGAAAATTTTTTTCAAATTCTTTAATGATTTTGCTGTACTCGCTTGGAAGATAAATTTTGTCATATCGTCGCTTTCTTTTTTCAATAGCTGCAAAACATCTATCACAAGGTAAAAAACTGTGACCTGGTTCAGGAAAGCGGTGGTGAATTAATTTAAATCTTTTCATTTCTACTAGTGTAAAAAGGTATTGAACCATTACAAAATTTTTGTTTTGAGAAGCGCAGTTGTCAGAGTAAAGACCTGTAACTTCTGGCCTAATAACATGTTTGAAGAAATAATGTAGTAGACTGATTACTTCGTTTTGTCCTTTTCCAGCAATGGTTTCATCGTATAGAAAAAAGTAACTTTTGCCAGTGCTTGCAACATGAATACAGAAGTTATAGACCCACATTTGAATCTTATAGAATACATCTCCACTTGATGATACTGGTAATGGAAAATTTTGTTGGAAGTCGAATGTTATAACTTCCACGTGAGCAGTAGTTTTCGATAGTTCCGATTTATCTTTAAGATCCTCATAGAAAGTTTGTGCTTTTGAAACATGAAGCGATTTTTCAGTTTGAAGTCTGTTTTTCTCATCTTCTGTGTCAGCAGAGTCAATTTGTTTAATCAATTTGTCACATTTTTGACACGTGTCAGATTTTGGACTGCCGAATGTGATATTAAAATTTTCTGTGAAGTATTTCCTAAAAAATTCATATTGCACCACAGGTTTAAAATTTTCATTCGTTCCATTCTCTTGTAGTATTCTATATTGAATAGGTTCATGTTTTTCCAGATACAACATGTGTAATTTGGCAACATTTAGTAAAGGTGAAAGATAATATTTGCTTAAGTTATCATTTCTGCTGTAATGAGACTTATATTTCGGAAAGCTTAATATATGGTTGTGGATCTGGTCAACAATGTCTTGAGAAATTTTATTTGGTCTATTATTATGTCGTCCTCTTAGATCTGTTGGAGGGGTGGCATTATTTTTTAAATGATTGATTAATCTATCTATTCTTCCTTTGTTAATACCATGTATTGTCAGTAACGCATTTTTACAGATTTGAAAATTCTTCACACCATCTTTAACCTGAAATAAAAAATAATAAGTTGATGCTAAACATTAGGACAAAAAATGCTTACACTAAATTTGCAACTAATACTTTTTGGTTTGAATTGTTGGTCCATACGTTGTCTTTTTCGTGCGACGTCAGTCACGGTAATAAAGTGACATAAATAAGAATCTTGAAGATCTTTGCTTGGTAGCTTATTGAAGTTATCGAAAAGTTTTTGTCTATCTGCAAGGAATATTTTATGAAAACAGTTTAGTCTACAGTTGCAAGAATTTCCCATTACTCTCTCTGGTACAACAACATTAGAAGTATTAACATATTCTTTGCCTGAGTTGCGATTTTCCTTTCGTATGTTTCGTTTCCATTGTTTTCTTATTCATTAACCGTTTTTTCCCTCTTCGGTTGGTTAGGTTATGATCATTTTCATCACTGTTTTCCAAACTTGATTCACTTAGCTCATTTGGTTTATAATCACGATCAACATCAGAATCATCTCCACCAAATGGATCTTCTTCAGATCCCGAACTCATTATTATTTTATTATTAAATTACGTTTTTGTGGGACAACGTTAACACACGAACTTTTAACAAGCTGAATAATTCACACAAGAATACTGTGCAAGAAAGAGATATGTCCATGTCATGTCCGGTTCTTGCAAAGTATTGTAGGGTAGACAACAAACATTACTCTGCTGTATTGTTGGCTGTATAAATAAAGGTCTGCTTCTTGCACACGACGATGCAAAATTCTTCAGAGAACATATCTACATCAAAAAGTAATTTTCACCAAAAACTGGACATGTCCACTTCTTGCACTGACCCCTTCAATTGCAAAACGCATCTTTAGGTAACTCCGATCTTAAGTTTAACATAGCATAGTAAGACTGAGCAATTTTTTTACATATGTGATCGATGTGCGGCGACCAGGATAAATCGTTGTCGAAATAGATCCAGAGGCATCGAACACTGGTGGCTACACTGATGTTAGGAGTGGAAAGTTGTTCCTTACCAAAGTATAAATATTGAGTTTTTGCTACATTCAGTATTAGTTTATTTTTGTAGCACCATGTGTCGAATTTTTTTACAATGCCTGATATATAATTTTCCAATGACGTAACATCGGGAATGTTAATTATTATGGAAGAGTCGTCCACTTAAATAACTTGGTAAATCGTTTATAAATAGTACGAGGAGTATAGGGCTAATAATTGTACCCTGACCAACGGCACAGTCCAGATTATATTCGTCGGATTTTACGCCTGGAACCGATACATAGATCGTTCGATAACTTAGAAATGACTCGAACCAACTTAAAATGTTACCTCTTATACCAACGCTAGATAATTTATTCAAGAGAAATTTTAGATCTACGCTGTCAAATGCACGAGACATGTCAAAAAATAATGCTGCTGTTTTTTGTTTTTGATCAGAAGCTTTATAGATAACCGATACTAAATCTACACATGCAGTTTCCGTTGATCTACCAATTCTAAATCCATGTTGAAAATTATTCAATATTAATTTGGTTTCTAAGAATGTCACAACTTGCTGGATTACGGTTTTCTCAAAAATTTTTGATAATGTATTTTGTATACTTATTGGTCTGTAATTTGCTATGTCCGAGAGCGGACCTTTTTTATGGATTGGGATAACAACAGAGTTTTTTAGTATATTGGGTAATACACCTTCGCTAATTGGCAGATTTACAAGTTCGCTAATGGGTTTCGCTGTTGTATCAGCTATTGCCTTCAGCACTGGAACGTTGAGCGTTACGTAAGTCTTTAATAACCTTTATGATATGTTCCACGCACACCGGTTTCACGAAAATTGTAAAAGGTTGCAGTTCACTTGTTGTGCAAGACTATGACACTTTACCTTTAAAATGTTGATTTATTTGTGCATTAGTAACATTCGCGAAATACTCGGCAAATAATTTTGATACCAATGTTCGTCGCAAACCTCCGCACCATCATTTTGTAGTGTGATTCGTTGGTCTGGTCTTCTTTTCCCTCGATTTTCATTGACAATTGACCACATCGCTCTACTTTTATTTGAAGAGTTTTCAATTTTATCTAGGTTGTATATTTTTTATTGTCCAATGGAGATTTTTGAGTGATACACTCACCTGTTTTATTCTGTCGGTTATCCATTTTTTTTTTGGTTTACATTGTTGTATGTTCCTTGTGGGACACGCGTCGTTATATATTGTAGTTAATGTCTTGTGAAACCAGTTGAATTTATCTTGTAAAGTAATTGATGGGTTATATATCATACTCCAGTCTATCTCTCGGAGCAATGTGCATAGTCTATTTAAGTTTTTTGAAGATAAATTTCGAGTGTATCTAGTGATATTCTTTGGGATTTCGGTATTATAGCGTATAGTTAATATTTACACTGTGTGGTCCGATATACCAAGATCCAGTATCTTGGATTTGGTGTCAGTATCCTCAATGTTAGTTACCATGTAATTAACTTTTAAAAATCCCACACTTTTTTGAATTTCTTTAATTTCAAATTTCCCGCGCTAACGTTGGCGCGTGACGTCACAGAGGGAGCAATTTCCGATCCAACTTAACAATATAACAGCCCCATGTATCGATCATCAGGTAAATTTTAAACTGCACCATCTATCGATCATCAGGTAAATTTTAAGCTATGCCATCTATCGATAATCAGGTAAATTTTAACAATAGCGTATAGAATTAAAAACATGACAGCGCCATCTATCGATCATCCGGTAAATTTTAAGCTACACCATCTATCGATCATGAGGTAAATTTTAGAATTGCGCAAGGAGGCTGAAAGTTTTACAAAATATTTAGATCTAAATATCCCAATGGTTCCACTTACACCAGAAGAGCAAATAGAATTTGTTCTTTATGTTCAACTACTTTTGATTTAAATTTCACTAATAATAAAGTCAGTGATCACGATCACGCTACAGGTTATTATAGAGATTATAAAAAATTAAACCAATGAAACGATGTAACGATGAAAAATGTTTTATTTTTATTTTTGTGTATAGCTGTTTCGAAACACCAACGTGTCCTTGTTCTGGCACGACTAAAGATTAAAATACACATTGTAAGAAAAGTTGTGATATAAAGAAGTTATATAAGATTATTATTGAAATTAACATTTAAAAAACCCTTGAAAATCCCTTTAAACATTCTTAAAAAATTCAAAAAATATATATTTACCGTGAAAGGTTAATGATGAGGGTTCATGCTTATTATTTTAGGCATGTTACAAGTTGAAACAATTCGAAAAGGGCTGCAAAATATCATCGAAACTCAAAATTGATACCTGAAGGGAGCGTTAATTTTTGTGGAAATAATTGCTTAAAATTCAATTAAATATCATCGAAGTATTTCTGTAAAATAATTGAAAAATATTAGATCAGGGCAGCGTGCTACCAAAAATGGCGACTTACTTCATCGTTAAAAAATTTTTTTTGGTAAAACCACGTGGATAAATAAACCACCAAAACGAAGTTTATAAACGTAAAAATTAATTTTCTGTAAAAGAACCAAGTGTTAGGGAACCCAAGACCATATTATAGAACATTATAAAATTTAATTTTGAAAAAATCTACTTACAAAATATGTGAGCAACCAATAAGTAAGGGAATCAAAGGTGTACTGGCGTTAAGAAATGAATTGACTGCGTATGAATGTATTGAACAAGACGGAGAAATTCTGTGAAAGAGTAAGATGGTTGTAAATTAAATTTGAAAATAGGTTTAGAAGTCAAAAAATAAAAGTGAACATTATAATTTATAAGAAGATTGAATTAATGTTAAATGAATGAAATGAAAAATCTATATTTGTTATCAATGTTAGTTAAATCATTGAGAAGTTTATTGTTTTTATCTTTAGTTTTATTAATGTGAAGTTCCTTATAAAGGTTTAATTCCGGTGATTTTGGATATGAGGTTAAATTATTTTTTTTGTACTTTATCGATGTTATTTATTTTTGTGTTTTCTACATGTTTCGAGGAATCTGAGCCCTCATCATCAGGAAGAAGTCCTGTTACAATTATAAATGTTCATTATTATTATTGTTCGCGCGACAAATGTCGGGAATAATTGTAGGTGTTGGTTCGAAAGAAAAATTGGAAAGTTCTTACTTGAATTGGGGTTCGAAGTTGAATTCTTCAGAGGATCGAATAAAAAGCGTCGTTTTAATAACGAATACAACATTGGCTTCTTGTTTTATTTATAACATTTGAAATCGACAAAATTGTCATGGTTACATAAAAAATTTGGTTTGTTATTTGGGTTGCCTAAACAATTATCTTAACTACGTTTTAAATTATCTAAGGTTATGTTGTTGAATTTGTTCTTAATTAGCTAATTATCTTAAAATATAATAAAACAAAGTAAACTTACGTCTATTTTCATGAATAAATTCACCATGTTCCGTTTTTCTATTTGTTGTTATTGATGTTTATCGATTACTTATATAACTTTTAATTTTCTCGTTGTTGTGGCGTGTTTAGTAATGGAGGATTGTGATATTTCGTGTTTGGTTGGTATCATTGAGAACAGTTAATAATGCAAAATTAACTGTTTTTATGTTTCGAAACTTAAATTCAAATTTGAAATTTAAAATTTTTAATCTTTTCCTTTTATGAACTTTCGAATTATTTCTCTATCACTATTTATGTTCTATTTCTTATTTCATTTTATTATTGTAGGTATGTTGGGAAAGGGTGTAGGTTGTATGTTAGGATTTATGTAGGTTAGGATGGGAGTGTAGCTTAAGGGAAGATAATGTTGCAGGGCCAAGGTGCTACTTGCCTTGGTTCTCTCGTTCATTTACCTTTTGTTTTATATTGTGTTGTTATTTGGTATTGTGTTTTTCGTTATTTTGTTATTTTCTTTTCTTTATATATGTAATTGTTCATCTTATCTATTATTTTCTTCCTCTTTGTTATATTTGTGGTAAGTTAGAATTTTCTTATGCTTTGTATATTGTAGCGTACAAAAAAAATTAATAATCAAAAAACTCAAAACAAAACGCCACGAAAAACAAGGTGCCGGCAATCTCAGTAGAGAAGGGGTGGATTTCTTTTTTTTTTATAGGGCGCCAGTGGATCTACGATAGTATTCCTTGTCTCAATGCCAATCACAACAGGACCCACTCTGAAGTGAAAGTGAATGACGAAAATCAAAGAAAACAAAACGGATAATAATAATACTCTATTAAAAAATAATAAAAAAAGTAAGTAAAATAAAAAATAAAGTAACTTTTCGTGAAAGTAAAAAAAATAAATAAATCAATTATAATAACAATCATTCAAAAACTATAAGAAACAAAATATTTAATTTAACCAAAGTTTACTCGAGTTAACTGTGATCTTACAAAATCAAAAAAGTAAGAAAATGAAATAAAAATAAACTAAACCAAATAATAATAAATAACCAATTATTTCAGGTGAGTATAAAAATATCAAACATAATTCTAGGTAAGTAACAATAAACTGTTCCATTTTTTTTTTTATATATTTTTTTCTTTTTCTTTTTTATTATCTCAAACTTTATTATATATTTAATTCAATATTTCTCTCAAAATATATATAACGTTCATATATATTTGAAAAACACGCTTTTTTTTGTTTGTTAACAGGTTACGAAGAAGACGACTCGACGAATGTTCCGGGAACGAGAAAATTAAGTAATCTGACCTTGAAAATTCTACACACGCTGAAAATTTTACTTTTCCGATAATTCTTTATCCGGAAAAATCGCCTTTTGGATTGACGGACCGAAATCGACAGGTCGTAGACGGAAAAATTTAGACCAAAAATAAATATCCAATACAAGAAGCGTCTCACTTCACGCACGAAAATTTATTAGAAGCACGCGTAAAAACGCAAAACGTGGTTTGAAAAATCCTCCCAAAGGAGTACCGACGAAAATTTGCAAAAACCAACAAGAATTAATCGTCGAAAAAAATTCACTATGAGACCCACAATCCCAAAATAACTTTGGAGGGCACTACTAAACCCTTAATTTGGTCTCAACGTAAAAAAAACGCACGCGGATGTTAATAAAATTTAAACTTTCGTCGCTAGCTCAACGCTTCAACCACTTCTCCAAAATCTCTACGTTTTCAAGAACGGCCCGCCGCGTCAAACCCGTTCCGCCAAAAAACCACGATCCGAAAATTGAAGAAAATTTAACCCCTCATCTATATGTAACCCTTCAAACATATAACTTTTTTCCAAAAAAATTTCGCGTTTTCAAATTATTTCAAATAAAACCGTTACAATATTCTATATATTTTTCGTCAATGTAGAGTATGTATTTATGTAGTTTCATGTGAGGTTGGTTAAACCACAGGTTCCTTTATCAAGGAACTCAAAAGTTGCAAAGTTTAAACATTACCCTATTTAAAAATTCTCGTGCAGTTGAGCAATTCAGGAAAAAGGAAATTTGGAAAGACCAAAAAATTCGTCATTTCAAATGTTTCAAATACATAAACAAAGGTTTATATTGAATTTCAACTTGATCATTAAGTAAAATGTTATCGTTGTAAATTTTATGTTTATTAATCACTAGGGTTTCTAATAAATCAAGGTTTTAAACTTGATTTTTATCGCACTTGAGTGTTACATTTTCATAATCAACTCTACGACCTGTTTCTTTGCCGTGTTTAAAAAGATTAGAATTAGATTTAGTTTCGTGTTCATACGTGTTTCTAGTTTTCTGCCAGTTTGGCCAATATAAACACCTTTACATTCAGAACACTTGATTGAATACACACCATTTTCTGTCATTTTACTATTAATCTTGTAATGATAATTAGAAAAGATATTAAGTATGTTGTTCCTATTGGAAAAAGCTAAAGAAATGTTGTATTTAGAAAAGATGAATTTGGAACGATAGGTAATATTATTAAAGTCAATAAGTTTATAAATGTTGAGTTCTTTTTCGGGTTTCGAATATAAAGGATCGGTCTAAATATATATTTTATTAAAAGGATTGTTAATAATTTTCAAAGGAAATTTGTTTTGTTTGGTTATATTTTGTATAAAATTCTTAAATTTCTTTAATTTTATTTTCTTTGGATAGAGGATATTTTATTGTACGGTTAAGTAAAAATCTGAAATTTGCCAATTTATGGTTAAGGGGATGGGCCGAATTATAAGGTATAATTGTAGGAATTGTAGAGGGTTTCCTATATACATCATAGCATATGTAAATCTAGAAAGTTAAGAGTTTTATTATTATTTTCTATTTCTACAGTGAAATGCAAGTTTTTATGTAAGTTATTTAAGTATTCTAAAAATTCAAAGAGCAATGTTCTATCTCCCTCCCAAACACAAAACACATCATCGACATACCTAATCCAGCTGTGAATATTTTCTTTGAAAGGGTTATTATCGTTAATAATATTATTATTCTCAATGTAGTTCAGAAAAATATCAGCTAGTAGACCTGATAAAGGCATTCCCATAGGGAGTCCTTCTTTGACTTTATAAAACTCGTTGTTAAAAGTGCAAAAGTTTTGAGTTATTATATGTTTAAGTATGGTATTTAAGTGTATTCTTAAGTGATGAATTGTATCGTGTTTGTTTTTAAAATAATAGTAAAACAGTTGGTTGGTTAGATTTAAGGTCATGTCTATGGGAACATTGGAGTATAGATTGGTGACATCAAATGAAATTAATATTTTATTGTTATAATTAATGTGTTTAGTTTTTTCTCTGTCAAGAGGATTATAATTAAGTTTGATATAGTTATTGTTTTTCATGAAATCATAAGTTTTACTATTATAAGTCTCTTTATTTAAAATAACAACTCCAGCTCCCTTGTCAGCTCGTACAAATATGGCATCGCTTTCAACAAGTTTCTTTTTAATAGATTTTATTGTTTTTCCGTATTCACATTGTTTATCGATTTCCTTATCTTTATATTTTTGTTTGTGAGATGTTTTCTACTTTTTTCCAATAACCTATAAGTTCGTTTTTTAAATTATATTTTTCAGGCTGATTTTTAATTACTATGTCAAAATCGATAGCGATATTAGTTAATCTAGGTTATTTATCATAGAGCTTTTATTTACTTACCTGTTTGTCCGCCCGTTTACACTTTTATTTTATTTATTTATTATAGAGTTTTATTTATTTTCCTGTTTGTCCGTCCTTTAACATTTTATTTTATTTTATTTATTTATTAGTATAGTTTTATTTATTTATTTATTTTATATAGTTTATTTACACTTGTTTGTTATTTATTTGTTTATACGTCTCAGTCATCTGGTTCAAAATCAAATCAAATCCTTTAAAATTCAATAAATCCACTACCAACTTCATTCAGTGGAACTGTAACGGATTGGTTCGACATTATTGCGAACTAAAGTCCCTAATGAACCAGTTTGACCCTTTGTGTGTTTGTCTTCAAGAGACTCACCTAGCGCCGGAACATAGCTATAATCTCAAACGCTACGAAACTTTCCGCGGTAGCGCTACTAGTCAAGAGACCGCACGTGGCGATGCCGGTTGCCGTCACCCGCAACCTACAGGTCGTTGCGATCCGTCTGCGGAGTCCATTCCAGATCACGGTTTGTTGTATTTACCGGTTTGTTGCTTCTGGTCGATTTCAACGCCCACAGTCCCATGTGGGGCTGTAACCGACGAGACGCCCAGGAGAGCAGTATCTATTGAATACCGGCGATCCCACACACTTGGCTGCCAGGTCGGGCGCTTTAACGGCTGTCGATTTGTCCATCGCTTCTCCGTCGATAGCTCCAAGATTACCATGGAGCACGGCGGAGCATCTTTCTTTCAGCAACCACGTTCCCATAATAGTATCGATTCCTGGTCAAACTGAAAACCACGAAACACCGAGAAAGTGGATTCTCGAGGACTGGACGCGATTAGCGCTCCGGCTCCGCAAACCGACCTTCAACGGTGACGTGGAGCACGACGTGGCCGCGTTACGCGTGCCATTCAAAGGGTGGCAGAGGAATCGATACCGCGCAGTAGCGGACGTGTGAGGACGGGCTCCGTTCCCTGGTGGAACCCCGAAATCGAAGCAGCCGTTAAAGCAAAGAAAGCCGCATACAACCGCTTTAAGAATCTATCCACGCCTGAGCGTTTGATAGAATTCAAAAAAGCGAGGGCCAAAGCGAGACGTCTTATGCTCGCGGCCAAACGAAATAGTTGGAAAAACTTCGTCTCTTCCCTGACCGGCAAAACCTTCCCCGCCGAGGTGTGGAGAAAGATCGGAGCCATCAAGGGGGCCGGATACCACGGCCCCATATCAGAAATTCTCGAGGGCGATCACTCTCTGACCAACAGAGAGGACATCGCCGAGACTCTGGGTCGGCACTTTGAGTGTACCAGCTTCTCCCAGAATTATGATGGCGTTTTCCAGCAAAATAAAACAAATAGAGAGTCGGCCCCGCTAAAGTCACGAGTTAGTTATCCTATAACTTACCTTTCACGATGACTGAACTTCGAGAGTCCTTGAAGTCTGCAAAACCCTCAGCCGCCGGTCATGACGACGTTCGTTAAGCTCGTGAAGCACCTTCCCGACGAATGGTTCAAAATACTTCTGAAACTGTACAATAACGTATGGTCCTCCGGTACGTTTTCGCCGTCTTGGAAAACCTCCCTGATCGTACCGATCCTGAAACAGGGCAAGGACCCGACGTCGGCGAACAGCTGCAGATCAATCAGTCTTACGTGCTGTCTGAGTAAGTTGTTCGAAAAAATGATCAATTTCAGATTAATGTGGGTGCTAGAAAGTAAGCGACTCCTCGCCGTTGGTTTCAGGCAGGGTCGCTCTACAACTGATAACTTGGTTCTCCTGGAGCGAACCAGCCACCTTTCTTCAAGCGGGAGCATCTGGTTGCCGTTTTCATTGATATAGAAAAAACGTACGACATGACTTGGAGATATGGCATTCTCGAGCAACTCCACGAGTGGGGATTTCGTGGAAGACTCCCAGTGGCCCTATCCTCGTTCCTGGAAAACAGAAACTTTCGAGTTTGTGTAGGAAATTAGGGACCAGGTTCTATACCACCGGCTCCGTTTGGGACATACGGCCCTGACCTACTCTCACTTTCTAAAGGGAGAGGGGCAACCTCGATGCGACGAATGTGACGAGTCTCTGACCGTCACAAACATATTATCCTGAATTGTCGTCGCTATGCAAACCTCAGAGACCGCGTTAACATCAATCTCGAGGCCCCATTCAACTTATCCGCGTAAAATATTAAAAAAGTCCTGTCGTTTGTTAAAGAGGCAGGTTTACGTAATAAAATATAATTTAATTTATAGAGTATTTACTTACCTATTTGTGAGTCCGTCCGTTTACACCTTTTATCTATTTATTTATTTATTATTTATTCATTATAGAGTGTCTATTTACTTACATGTTTTGTCCGTCCATTTACAGTTGTTGCTTATTTATTTATTATAGAGTTTTATTTTCACTTACCTGTTTGTCCGTCCTTTTACACTTGTTGCTAATTTATTATAATTTTATTTTACTTACCTGTTTGTCCGTCCATTTACACTTGTTGCCAATTTATTATTGTTTTATATTTACTTACCTGTTTGTCCGTCCTTTTACACATGTTGCTTATTTATTATAGAGTTTTATTTTTACCTACCTGTTTGTCCGTCCTTTTACACTTGTTGCTAATTTATTATAGTTTTTGTTTTACTTACCTGTTTGTCCGTCCTTTTACACTTGTTGCTAATTTATTATAGTTTTATTTTTACTTACACAATTACATTTAGGAGAGATATTGCAAATGTGAGTCACGTCTAAATGCCATGATGGCCTTAATGACCTTAGATGTCGATGGGCCTGTAAAAAAAAAATAAATAAAATTAGGAAGTGGTAGACGAAAAGGGGAAATATTAGTTAAGAAAAGAAAGGAAGCAGATTTAGTGTATGTAGACTTTACTAGATTAAAGAATGAGTTTAGTGATAGGGTAGCTAAATTAGAAGTAAAGGGTAACGACATAGAGATTATTAAGAAGTTAGTTATTAAAGTAGATACTACTTACTGTGAATTAATTAGTTTAACCACTAAGGAAGAGATAAATATGTCAAATTTCGATTTGAAAGTCGCAATTAGTCTCCTTCCAGTGATGAATGATAAGGAAAATATGACTAATAAATTAATAGATTCTGTTTTATTTTACGAAACTATGCTGGATGATGGCGGTAAGCGGCATTTAATAAATTTTATTCTAAAAGCGCGTTTATCTCAGTCGGCAAAGATGAGGTTAAATTCAGAGTATGCCACAATTACGGGTTTAGTTAACGATATGCGAAAACATTTACTGACGAAAAAGTCAGATACTTCAATACAAATGAAATTGACAACAATTAGACAAAATGAAAAATCAATTGCCGATTTTGGCCAGGAATTAGAAAGACTTTTTGTCGTTTTTTTAACAATTTCACAGGCAGATGGCAACGATGTATCATTTAAAGTGTTAGAACCAATTAACGAAAAATTAACTATCAAACGGTTCGCAGAAATAGAAATAGCAAGTTAAGTACAATTATTGCCTCCAGAAATTATGAATCCCTTAAGGGTGCGATCCGAGGAGCAGATGAAGATGAAGAAATGTGTGTTTATAATCAACCACAAGTTATGGCATTCTCGAGATCTAATAGAGGTCGACAGAGATATGTTTTTTTTTTCTTCCAACCGCTTTGTTACTGTTATTTATTTTATTTTTTATTTATCTTTCACAACACAACATTTGTGTATCCCCTAATATATTACAATACATTGGCAAGCTAATTAACAATAAGGTATATCGTTCCTCACAATAGATACTTATGTATCTGTGTTGTGAGTTCGCAAACTAGCAATGTATTATTCCATCAGCGAACATACATATCCCGGTAGCTACTCCAAACAAAAAAAACGAACAACTCTGCCCACATCAATAACCAACTGAAACAAATGAAATCCTGTTAGAGGCGCCTCGGGCGTTTCAGAGGAACTAGGAGACAGCCAAAGTCACTCACACCATACACCGAGGACACCACATTAGCGTCACTGTAACATTGCAAAATATTCATGGGCTTCCATGAATTTTTTTAATTTCAGTCTTAAAAGTCTTAATTTGTTTAATCTCTCTTAATGCACTTGGAAGGAGGTTATAGTGCTTCAATGCACGGTACAAATGATAATTTTTATATACGGTAGTATTCACTTATTTAATCTGTTAGCATGTGATCTTGTATTATATTCATGATTGATTTCCGTATAAAGATTCCTTGTTTTATGAACGTGAATTAAGCTTAATATTATGTATCTTTTTTGGACGCTACTACTATCAGTGCAATTATACAGTCTATTTGTGGAAAAGGTCCGCAGTTTATTGTGCAGTACCTTTATTACGTATTTATTTGTGTTTTCCAAAATTTTTATGTTAGCACTCTACGCTCCACCCCACACAACAATACCATAATCAATCTGAGACAGTACCATAGTGTCATAAAACAACTTTTTCAGTTTGTTATCGAGTATGTTACGAATAGCATAACATTTAGGCAGTAAAGTCTTTAGCTTCTTGGAGATGTATACCACATGATAATTCCATTTTAAATGCTGGTCTATCACTATACCCAAGTATGTAGCCTTTTCAGAATGTGGAATTGTTTCCGATTCACCGTAGGAGCAGCCCCCATTTTTGTAGAAACTGTTATGATCGTTATGTATTTCTAGATGTAAGTTATCAATTGGCTTAGCTGCAGCTGTTGGCGAAAATGTTATACAGCAGAACTTTTCGGTGTTTAATGTAAGCAAGTTACATGACAACCAACCATTCCCACTCATCCTCCTCCACCAGGACCACTGTGTCATCTGCATAGCCTATAGATTTGGTTCCCTCGAATTGATCATTAATGCTAAATAAATCGTTAATAAATATTATGAACAGCAATGGAGCGAGGACGGTACCCTGAGGCAAACCAGTTTTTAAATTTTTCATTGAGCTATAGGTACTATTGATTTTTGTCATCTGCTGTCGCCCTGTCATATAGCTTTTGATTACATCAAAAGTTCTTCCTCTGATACCAAACTGTTGTAATTTCTGAAATAATCTGTTGTGAGGTACGGTGTCGAATGCCTTTTTTTACGTGCAAATCGAAAATTTTACGTTTTTAATTCTTTACCGTGCAAATTTGCTGGTATTATAGGTCCAAATTTTCTTAAACAGTGTTTGCGCAGGCAAGAACCCAGACAACAACTTTAAATAAAGGGCTGATTCGTAGATTCGTGATAAAAATGTACTGAAGGTTAATAATAGATCGGTGTGAATATAAATGTAAGATTATATTGTTCCCCTTTTTATACAAAAAACTTACGATTTTTATTGGAATTGCACTCCGAAATTGTTACATTCCGAAATTTTTATGTTATGTGTGGGTGACTTGTTTATGTGTAATGGGTTATGAGTTGCATACATTCGGAAACTTATTATTATTATTTTTATTTACTTTGTTTACATTTTGTTTGTTTATAACATTTTATTGTTTTCTCTTTCAGCAACATATTCTGAGTATTCTTTTTTTTCCCTTTTAACTCCTATCACTTTAAAATTCTCCTTTTTGCTTTTGAGAGGGTGTCGTAAATTCATGATGTTATCTTGCGCAGACGTAATTTTTTTGATATTTTCGATCTTTGGGTATAAAAGACCGTTCAAGTTTCTTCTTGAGCCTCTCTTTCTTACTATATTACCAGAGCAATACGTGTTTTCGAGTGTTAAAGAAATTTTGGTTGGTTCGCCATTTTTGGTTTTGGTGTAAAATTTTGTTTCTAATCCATATTTGTGGGATTCATCACTCGAAATAAAGTTTTGGAAAAGTGTTTTTCTTTTACCAAATTGTACGGAGATTCCGGATTGCAACGTATTTCATTACATTTTCTTCTGTCCTCTGGTTAAACCTCGAACATCAGAGGTAAGCATTTTTGTAAGGTCTTTATTAATTAGTTTTTGGCATATTCGTTCACTCTTTTATATTTTTCTTTTGATTCTTAAACTAACAATCTACTAAATCTATCTTTCAAAAAAAAAAATCTATCTACTTTAAAAAAAAAATTTCTATCTACTTTAAAAAAAAAAAAATTTCTAACTACTTAAAAAAAATTACTAACTACTTAAAAAGAAAAACTATCCTACAAACAAAAATTCTTAAATCTAATATTTCCACGTTTCATTTTTTAATTTCTATATCCAGGTGTTTGTTGAGGGGAGCAACTTTTGGCATCTCTTATTGGAACAACTTTTTTTTATTATTATTTTGGAACCATTGTTCAAGGGTATAATTTCCATTACATCCTAAGGATTCTAATTATTTTTTTTGGAACAAAACAAAGTATTACCTTACCTTTCCTGAGTTACCAGAATTTGTTGCTGAGGATTTATTTCGAATCGGGCCGGTGATCAAGACTTGGAGTAAAGGTCAGATAGAACAACATACTATTATCTTGGTCATTGAAGAATTTGTATCTTATATATTTTTTTTTATTTGATTTTCCTTAAGAAAATCTTTAAATTAATTAATCTTTGGAACATTAAACCTTTTCAATTTTTTTTTATAATATTTCACTTTTTTTGTAAATTCTTGTTTGGCGAGATTTTTTTTTAATTTTATTTTTGGCGATGATTTTTTTTTATAATTTTTGATTTCACGTTGAGCTCAACCATACGGAGTCAGACGCGGGTTAATTTTTCATTTTCATTTTTTTGGTATTTTGATTTAAATTTCCTTTCAGTTTTGACTTTCATTTTTTTAAAGCTCGCAAACATCAATATAGTTTTTTTTTTGTTGTTTTGAACCTAAAATTTTACGGTTTTATAATTTTGTTATTAGTTTATTTTTTTTTACTTACCTGTTATTTACGGGAGTTTTAATAAATTTTGTCTGCAACTCAAAACCTATTTTGTTGAGCGTTTATGTTTTGTTGTGTTATTTGTTTATATCACCATACTCCATCATCTCACGTCACAGTTCGTGTTGTACGCGGGGTTAACTGTGTGGCGCCATATAAATACCCCTCCCTTCTTCACTGAGCCGGTCGAGGACTCGCGTACATCTCAGGGTGATAAAACTAGTTTTGTCCTTGTTGAAAATTACGTTTTTTTTTTTGTTTTGATTTAAAATCTTTTAACGCATTTGGCGTCATAAATTGTTGGCGCCCAACGTGGGGCCCTTTAAAAAAAAAAAAGATCGGTTAAAAGTAAAGTTGGTATTGTTGATAGAACCCGTCATAGGTTCGTTATTTTGATAAACTATGGAGGGAAAATTGGATGTGGGGAGATTGAGCGCGGACGCGTTGCGATACGAACTCAAAGTCAGAGGTGTTACAGAGCAATTAGCGCACGATGAGACATATGAGGCATACGTTGAGAAAGTTAATAAAATTGGAGAAAAATGCTAGTTTTGTTTTACCGGATTATCCGTTTAATTTCGTGGACGATTTGAAAGCCATACGGGAGGATTTGGCGCAAATACAGATCAAAATCGATGAGTACGCGGGAATCGCGAATACGTCAGAATTTAAGAGATTAAATAACCATCTGATATATTTGTTGGGGCGCGCGAATCGTTCACAACCGAAAGAGAAAGCCGATAAAGACTTAAGAACGGGGTTGGTTACACAAATCGTAACGTTGATATCGCGACTCGAATTGAAAACGAGGACTACTTCTACTCCGAATAAGACGAACGCGAATTTAAGTGTGGTAAACGTAGATCCTTGGTCGAATCTGAGTGATACGTCATCGGATGATAGCGATGTTCCAGATGGTATGGCGGGATCCTCTAAATTAGTTTCGGTAACGAAGTGGGGAATTTCTTTCGCCGGAGACGGTAAAAGTTCTTTGAGTGCGTTTTTAGAACGCGTAAATGAATTAAGAGTCGCGAGGGGTGTCTCGAAGTCTGTTCTGTATACATCTGCGGTGGATTTGTTTAGGGATCGAGCGTTGATATGGTATCGTGCGAACCGGGGTAATTTCGCGAATTGGGAGGAATTAGTGGAAGGTTTAAAGTTAGAATTTCAGCCCGTTGATTACGATGATAGACTCTTTGAAGAGATACGTCATCGCACACAGGGACCTGGCGAATCGATGGAAATTTATGTGTCGGTTATGAGGAATTTGTTCTCACGGTTAAATACGCGAATACCGGAAGATACTCAAGTTAAGCTAATGCTTAAAAAGTTAACTCTAGCTTTCCAGCGACAATTAACTTTGGTTGAGGTCGATTCGGTTGAGCACTTATTGCGGTTGGGGAGAAAATTGGAAGCAACTAAGTTATCCGTGGATAGTTACGCACCATCGAATCGTGTTGCAAGGGTATTAGAACCAGACTTAGCGTACATTCAAACAGACGAGACGGTATCAGTTGCGGTGGCGGTCGAGCAAAGCGCGACAACGAGAGAACCAATATGTTGGAACTGTCAAAAACGTGGACATAGGGCTAGAGAGTGTAGAGCTCCTAAGAGGTTGCATTGTTTTCGATGTGGTGAACAGGGTGTGATTACTCGAAATTGTTCTCGGTGTTCGGGAAATGGGTCCAGGGTGCGACGTTAGGTCGGTGTCTGCACCAAGCGAACGTAAAGCCGATCGGAGTTTTGCTTGATTTTGTCTTTAGTCATGTACGTGATGACGAGAGACCGTATTTAACTGTTAGCGTGCTGGGGAGAAAAATAGTCGGATTGCTTGATTCGGGGGCTAATCAGACGGTTGCGGGTCTTCGGGGCATTTCCTTTATTAAAGAAATGGGATTACCGATACATCCCACCAATAAGAGAATCACGGTCGCGAATGATGAGAGTTGCTCGGTTGAGGGCGTAGTGAGCTTGTCGATGGAATTGCAGGGTCGGGGAAAAATCGTGGAAGTTTTGTTAGTACCGGGTTTGAGACACGAACACATATTGGGAACAGACTTTTGGCGAACGATGGGTATAGTACCTGATCTTAGGCGCGGTGATTGGTCGTTTTCAAAAGAGCCACCGTTGGTGAGAGTTAATGCGATACAGGCGCGACCCGAACTTAATCGCAAAGACGAAATTAAGCTGCGGGAAATTATCGAGAATCTATTTCGTAGAGATATGGAAGGCGAATTAAGTCATACGACGTTGGTGGAGCATCATATTCGTACGGATGCGTAACCGATAAAACAGAGATACTATCCGATTTCTCCGGCAATGCAGAAAGTAGTAGATAGGGAACTCGATGAAATGTTACGGTTGGGGGTCGTGGAGAGATCGCGAAGCGCGTGGTCATCACCGGTATTGTTGGTTCCGAAAAGGGATGGCGGTTATAGATTCTGCGTGGATTATAGACAACTTAATAAGGTTACACAGGCGGATGCGTATCCTTTGCCGCAGGTATCATGGACGTTAGACCGTTTAAGAGACGCGAAATATCTGTCATCAATTGACATCAAATCGGCGTACTGGCAGATACCGATGGCTAAAACAAGTATGCAGTATACGGCATTTACGGTACCGAATCGCGGGTTGTTCCAATTTAGGCGTATGCCTTTTGGACTGTCGAATGCTCCGGCGACGTGGCAAAGATTTATTGATGGGGTAATAGGAAATGATTTAGATCCACATGTTTTCGTTTATCTCGATGACATAATAATAGTGACCGCGACGGTGGAGAAGCATTTCGAGATTTTGCAGACGGTTTGCAATCGTTTGATAGAAGCGGGACTTACTTTGAATAAAGAAAAATGTCAGTTTTTCCGGGATAGCCTTAAATACTTGGGTTACGTAGTAGACGGTAACGGGTTGTATGTCGATCCGGATAAGGTCAAGTCGATTCTGGAAATCGTTTCGTGCCGGGTTTCGCGACTATAATTTCACCATTGACGGCTTTGCTTAAGAAAAATTGTAAAATACTTACGTGGTCGAACGAATGTGACGAGGCGTGGAAAACCATAAAGGAGAAACTTGTGACTGCTATTATTCTGACGCGTCCCGATTTTGATAGCGAGTTCGTTATACAGACGGATGCTTCCGATTTTGGGTTGGGGACGGTATTAACTCAGGTAATTGACGGTGAAGAAAGAGTTATTTGTTATCTCAGTCGTTCATTAACAGCACAGGAACGAAAATATAGCACTACGGAAAAAGAGTGTTTGGCTGTGTTGTGGGCTGTAGAAAAATTGAGGCCATACGTTGAGGGTACTCATTTTCGCGTCATTACGGATCATTACTCGTTAGTTTGGTTAAATAAGCTAAAGTCTCCTTCCGGACAGTTGGCCAGATGGTCAATTCGACTTCAGCAGTACAACTTCACCATTGAGCATCGTAAGGGTAAAGACCATGTTGTACCGGACATGCTGTCTCGTGCGGTACCGGTGGTAGTCGATGAGGTCGTGAAATCGGTGATAAAGGATCCGTGGTTGAATAAACTCAAAGAGAATATATTAGATAAAGAATATAAATATCCGAATTACAGAATCGAGAACGGGATAGTTTATAAGAGAATTAAAGTTACTTATCCGAAATTGTCAATGGACGGGGGTTGGCGTGAGGTTGTTGCTAAGAAAGAACGGACGGGAATAATTCATAAATATCACGACGTAGCGGAAACGGGAGGTCATTTGGGAGTGTTTAAAACCATCGCGAAGATCACTCAAAATTATTATTGGCCCAAATTAAAGAGCGACGTTATGAATTATATAAAGAATTGTAGAATCTGTCAACAGATTAAAGTCGAACAAAGGGCTCCCGCGGGGAAAATGCATAGTCACTTGAGTGCGGATAAACCATGGCAATACTTAAGTATTGACCTTATCGGACCGTTACCGCGAAGCGCGAAAGGGTTTTCGTTCATACTAGTGGTACTCGATGTGTTTAGCAAATATCCGGTGTGTTTCTCGTTGAGAAAGGCAACAGCATCAGCTGTGGTTCGTTGTCTGGAGGACGATGTCTTTTTAACATACGGGGTACCTCATACGATCGTGTCGGACAATGGCGTGCAATTTAGATCTAAGGAATATAGTAAACTTTTAGAAAATTACAATGTTAAAAGTAAATTCACACCATTTTACCATGCACAAGCTAATCCTACTGAAAGGATTAATAGAACCATAAAAACTATCATTACGGCGTATGTGTGGGATAATCATAGGAAATGGGATACCTTTTTGAGTAAAATTGTCTGTGCGATACGAACAGCTAAAAGCGAAACCACGAAATTTACACCGTACTTCGTCAACTATGGTAGAGAGATGATTTTGGATGGAAATTTACATGAGAATTTGGACAATAAGCCTCCTAAAAGTCTAATTAAAGATAGAGCTAACGAGTTCGGTCGGTTGTATAGAGAACTTTATACGCGTATTGGAGTACCATCAGATCGCGCGAGAGAGAGATATAATTTGAGACGTCGGTCAGTCAGTTTCGAACCGGGTAATGTGGTTTGGCGACGTAATTTTGTCCTTTCGGATGCGATTAAGGGTATAGCAGCGAAAATGTCAACCGAATATGTAGGACCTTATCGGGTTCGGAAAAAATTATCACCGGATATATATGTGTTAGAGGAGATGGACAGTAATGCCATGCCGGGTCACTGGCATGTTACTCACCTTAAAGTATTTAATGCTGAATAAGTGTGTTTGCCCTGTGGTTGGGGGTGTAAGAATTCCGCCATGGTGTACCACTGCCTGGGGTAAGAGCCCCCTAAATGTGTTGGGTTTTTGTTGTAGTCAGGGGTTGGGAACAAAACTACCTGTCTTTATTTTCACAATCCTTTTCCACTTTGTATCCCATATTTGTAGTAATAAACCTATTTTTTTGTTCTTCCTAGTAGAGTCGTTTTTCTTTTTTTTGTTTTAGAGAGTTTTCGCTTCACGAATTCCTCTATGTTACTGATATTAGTCTGAAGTGATGCTGGATTGTATCGTGCGGTGGTTTGTTTGGTCCCTGTAAGTCGTAGTATTATTTCCTTTTTTACCGTCTATGGTATCTTCTTGCTTCACCGGTTGCGTATACCCGAGAGTTGCGACGTAAATCCGGGTAGCGCTTTCAAACTCCTTTAACCTCATTCCTTTTCTACTCCCAATTTTATAATTTTATTATTTTTTTGTTTACGAATCTCAGGGATTGAATTGATCATCGTATGGTTATTGATGGTATTCATGGATTTCTATATCTATGTTTTTTATTTTATTTTATTTTTTTTTATTATTTCCTTCCGGCCGATTTGCCGAAGACTTGGTGGCTTAAATTCAAACCAGACATTAACTTCAAGTAAACATGTGTTTAGTTGTGAGGATCATTTTGATGTAAGTTAAACTTTACTAAAGTTGTGTTTTGAATAACAGTCAATATAACATGTATTTTTTAGTTGGAGAAGGATGCTGTAAACTGGGAAAAAGGATGGGAAGTAAATTAATTTTGAAGAAAGATGTATTACCCAATAAAAAAATTGAGGGAAAGTACTATGGTTCCCAATTGACTGATTCTGCTAAAAAAGGAAACGAGAAAATCTAGAAGAATGCAGTTTTCGTAAACGACTTTTTGTTAGTAAAGACATAGATGAACCACAACCTTCAACATGTTCAGCACCCGTTCAATTACCTTCTACCCCAGAATTGCGTTGTGAAATGTCTGAGTCTTCATTGGATAATGCACATTTAATTAAATCATCATTTATGTACACACCCTCCAAAACCGCCATTATTTCATCCCCATCAGGAGAGTTTTATGAAGAAGAAGTAAAAGTAAAATGTGACGCAAGCACGAACACCTATCTTGAGACTTCTAATAAGAAAATTCAGATAAATTTGAAAGGACAACAACGCAGTATAGGCTGCAATACAACGCAGCTAAAACCAATAAATATAAACCATCCTCTGAAGAGAACTATATCTTGGACAGCAACTAGTAGTTCTATTGATGCATCTATTTCAGAATATACGCCTCACGCAAGTTCAAGTTCAACATCAAGTACAAATGTATCATATAAAAAAGCACCACAAAAACAGACAATTTTAAATTTAACTGTGTCAAATGTTGAATCTAACAGTAGATTTTATTTAG
>NW_019281105.1:26165-45245 GCF_000648695.1 Onthophagus taurus
TTTTTTTTACTTACCTGTTATTTACGGGAGTTTTAATAAATTTTGTCTGCAACTCAAAACCTATTTTGTTGAGCGTTTATGTTTTGTTGTGTTATTTGTTTATATCACCATACTCCATCATCTCACGTCACAGTTCGTGTTGTACGCGGGGTTAACTGTGTGGCGCCATATAAATACCCCTCCCTTCTTCACTGAGCCGGTCGAGGACTCGCGTACATCTTAGGGTGATAAAACTAGTTTTGTCCTGATTGAAAATTACGTTTTTTTGTTTTGATTTAAAATCTTTTAACGCATTTGGCGTCATAAATGTTAGACCAGTTTAAACTGTCGAGGTAACCATTGATTTCGTCATAAGAAGCTCTAGAGAAATTGTAAGCAACGCCAGAGCGCGGATTAAGGTTGTTCTCTCGGGGCACATCACAACAGAATTCAAGAGTGGAGTGAGCAGTATCCTCGAACATCAGAGGATTATCACATCTTTCGAGCTTCGTTAACATTACGAGGCGACTAAATACTAGATCGAGCGTATGCCCATAAGCATTTGTAAAATGGTTATGTTGATCCAACTCACCCAATGACACAGCATCCAGACAATTCACGGTCCGAGACCCACTGCAGTGAGGAACAAGAGAAATCAAAGAATCATCTCTACTCCAGCGAATCTCGGGTAAGTTGAAATCGCCACAGATAATGAATTTATCATTGCGATGCTAATCGATAATATTCATCAAATTATCTGAAAAAGCAGACAAAGCAGCAGCGTCATTGGGCGAAATATAGATACAACAAACATAGCCACGCCGAAGTGTAGCGTCACGCAAACTGCCTCCACCCCCGAAAACCAATCACTATAAAGTGAGCTCGAAACGCCTATGAGTACTCCGCCATCTCGGGTAGTGGAATCGACAGTAGCAGATACTCGGTCACGTCTATAAACCGTGTACGAACTTGGGAGAGTTTCGGCCGAAAAAATACCGGGGTGGAGCCAAGTTTCCGTTAAGCAAATTACATCGAAATCGGNGCCTCTCTTTCTTACTATATTACCAGAGCAATACGTGTTCTCGAGTGTTAAAGAAATTTTGGTTGGTTCGCCATTTTTGGTTTTGGCGTAAAATTTTGTTTCTAATCCATATTTGTGGGATTCATCACTCGAAATAAAGTTTTGGAAAAGTGTTTTTCTTTTACCAAATTGTACGGAGATTCCGGATTTCAACGTATTTTTATTTTTTTTTATTTTTATGTATTTCATTACATTTTCTTCTGTTTTCTGGTTAAACCTCGAACATCAGAGGTAAGCATTTTTGTAAGGTCTTTATTAATTAGTTTTTGGCATATTCGTTCACCTTTTTATATTTTTCTTTTGATTCTTAAACTAACAATCTACTAAATCTATCATTCAAAAGAAAATCTAACTACTTTAAAAAAAAAAATTTCTAACTACTTAAAAAAAAAAATTTTCTATCTACTTAAAAAAAAATTACTAACTACTTAAAAAGAAAAACTATCCTACAAACAAAAATTCTTAAATCTAATATTTCCACGTTTCATTTTTTTTATATTCTATATCCAGGTTTTTATTGAGGGGAGCAACTTTTGGCATCTCTTATTGGAACAACTTTTTTTATTGGTATTTTGGAACCATTGTCCAAGGGTATAATTTCCATTACATCCTAAGGTTTCTAATTATTTTTTTTTTGGAACAAAACAAAGAATATTACCTTACCTTTCCTGAGTCACCAGAATTTGTTGCTGGGGATTTATTTCGAATCGGGCCGGTGATCAAGACTTGGAGTAAACGTCAGATAGAACAACATACTATTATTTTGGTCATTGAAGAATTTGTATCTTATTTTTTTTATTTGATTTTCCTTAAGAAAATCTTTAAATTAATTAATCTTTGGAACATCAAACTTTTCATTTTTTTAATATCATTTCATTTTTTTGTAAATTCTTGTTTGGCGAGTTTTTTTTTAATTCTATTTTTGGCGTTGATTTTTTTTTATAATTTTTGATTTCACGTTGAGCTTAACCATACGGAGTCAGACGCGGCTTAATTTTTCATTTTCATTTTTTGGTATTTTGATTTAAATTTCCTTTCAGTTTTGACTTTCATTTTTTTTAAAGCTCGCAAACATCAATGTAGTTTCTTTTTGTTGTTTGAACCTAAAAGTTTACGGTTTTATAATTTTGTTATTAGTTTTTTTTACTTACCTGTTATTTACGGGAGTTTTTAATAAATTTTGTCTGCAGCTCAAAACCTATTTTGTTGAGCATTTATGTTTTGTTGTGTTATTTGTTTATATCACCATACTCCATCATCTCACGTCACAGTTCGTGTTGTATGCGGGGTTAACTGTGTGGCGCCATATAAATACCCCTCCCTTCTTCACTGAGCCGGTCGAGGACTCGCGTACATCTCAGAGTGATAAAACTAGTTTTGTCCTTGTTGAAAATTTCGTTAATTTTTTTTTGTTTTTGATTTAAAATCTTTTAACGCATTTGGCGTCATAAAGTTTGTTTGATCAGAACTTTTTTATTCTATCATAACCCTACATTTATTTTTGCAGTTTCTAATAGTAAATTTAGTTTAGAAACTTTTATCACTTTTAGAGAATATTTTATCAATATTCTCCACCGTTTTCGTATTAAATGCAAAAATGTTAGGCTCCGAATTAAGTAACACTAAAAATAAAAATAAATAAATAATCTGAATTGGCAATGACAAGTGAAAATCGAACTGAGCTGTCATAACTATTATATATGCAACATGTCCAAGTGTAGATTTAGCTAAATCACATTTTTAATTTGTTTTAGTTGGTTTAATAAAAGAATCCAAAAACAATAAATTAAAAATCAACAAAGAATAAACAAAAAACCGACAACACTAATATGAATAATAAAAAAAGTACATAAAATAACAAGACAAGTAATAAAAAATACTAAAGGAAATGTTCAAAAACTTAGATTTCTTTTTTTTAGTGCTATTATTGAAGTCGGAACCCAACATTTTTGTATTTAACACGAAAACCATGATTTTTATCAATATTATCTAAGAGTAATAAAAGTTTCTAAACTAAATTTACTATTAGAAACTGCAAAAATAAATGTAGGGTTATGATAGAATAAAAAAGTTCTGAGCAAACAAACTTTAGGAACAGCCTGTATAGCATTGTTCCCGCGGACCGATCCAACTCATAAATTGCCTAACGATTTTGCATCACATTGATTTATACTGTACCAAATTTCAGCGCTTTACTGTAAATAGTGTTTAAGATATTTGAAAAAATGTGTTAAAATTTCCTAACTTTGATGGCCTGTATCTTTGAAATTTGAAGAATTTTACTAATTTTTTTTTACATGAATCGTCATCATTTTCACTCTAGTATATGTGGTTAAATTTGTTCCCCGAGTCACCGAAACACTGTATACTGGTGTCTCAGCGAGATCGGTCATTAGACATTTCTGGGGTTCTGGAGAAAATAAAAATTTGAGAATTCAGACCAGAAGTCGCCACCTACTTTATTTTTTTAAATAGAACACCCTATATATATTTACATGGTTGGATTTGTCTATTTTCAAGGTTTATAAATAACTTTACTTTTTGCAATTTGATTCGGCCGTTCTCGAGTTATTCGAATTTTTCTAGAAAAATCTGCTCCAGCAGACATTTGTTCAAAAAATCATAGAACACTCGATTTTTGAGATATCAATTTAGGATTCAGAACATGCTTAAGCAACATGATGGAGTATGTTTTGGTGCCAAGAATGGCTGTCTAGAACGTTTGGTCACTTTACTATGGCACGTTAACTTTTCGAAATTTGGAAGTACCATAACTTCATTTTTTTAAACGGCACCCCCCATATTTTATTACTTAGTCGTCTTCGGTGTCTCATTCTACATCTTTTAAATCCGATATGTCCCATGCCTAACATTGATAGTTTGGGAGATAATTAGGGTTTTTCGAAAAATGCACGCATATCATATGGATATTTAGCCTAGTGTGCCATGAAAAACAAGTCTTCTCAATGAGTTCTTGTCAAAGACTCACTTGTTTACGTCACTTGATGCATGTGAGCTAATAATTATCTGTTAGATCCCTTAATATTAGTACTGAAAAGAGTTAAAATCGATAACAATAACGAAAATAATATTTACACAGACAAATCAAGAAATTCTTAATTTATTTTTTATGCATGAAAAGCGCGACAAAGTTCGTAGTATGATTCCCAGATCTTCTTTGGCAGCTCGAATTGAGGTGTTGGGACTGGGCTCGAAATAAGCCAAGGTATTCACCTCTTCCGTTGCATTATCTACTAAATTTTTTGGTCAGTTTCACATGTGATTAATTCCTCCAAAATGCAAAAAATTTGCTTCTGTTCTTCTAAATTTACCTTTTGTCGTCGGAGGTAAATGTGGATAATTTTCATTAAACATTCTGCAAGTTCTACTAAGAACTGTATCGCACTTTTCGTGCACAAAACATAAGTTATGGATTTCTTCATTTGTATAAACATTATTTACGTTATTAATATCCATTTTAACTGGTTTTAGACTCACAAGCATCAAACAACCTAAATTAGACTTTGACGTTTATCAATAAGTCATTAAACATTTGTTTTCCATGGCACACTAGGTTAATATCGATATGATATGTGAGCATTTTTCAAAAAACCCTAATTATTTCTCAAACTATTAATGTTAGGCATACGACATATGGAATATAAAAGATGTAAAATGAGACGCTGAAGACGACTAAGTAATAAAATATGGGGGGTGCCATTTAAAAAAATGAAGTTATGGTACTTCAAAATTTCGAAAAGTTAACGTGCCATAGTAAAGTGACCAAACGATCTAGATAGCCGTTCTCGGCACCAAAACATACTTCATCATGTTGTTTAAGCATGTTCTGAATCCTAAATTGATATCTTAAAAATCGAGTGTTCTATGATTTTTTGAACAAATGTCCGCTGGAGCAGATTTTCTCTAGGAAAATTCGAATAACTCGAGAACGGCCGAATCAAATTGCAAAAAGTAAATTATTTATAAACCTTGAAAATAGACAAATCCAACCATGTAAAAATATACAGGGTGTTCCATTTAAAAAAATAAAGTAGGTGGCGACTTCCGGTATAACCGGAAGTGCAAGAAATCTGAAAATATTTTAGTCGAAGAGAACGTAATTGATTATACTTAAGTCAGAATTCTCAAATTTTTATTTTGGCCAGAACTCCAGAAACGTCTAATGACCGGTCTCGCTGAGGCACCCTGTATATAGTAGAATGTATTAAAGGGAAAATTGTAAATATTAAAAACAATAAAACGCTTATTATTATTTAAATTTCGCGCTTTTAGCTAATTAGTTCCCTCACAATCCCCAGCACTTGGGAGTGCTGAATTCAATGTACCAAAAAATAGTGGGGAGATGACCTTCTGTATAATATATACAGTGCACGTCATATGTAACCCTCCCCCTGTCTAATTTGAAAATGGATATATCGGCATGAGCCGAAACACGTCGGTTTTTATTTTTTGCTAACCCAAATAATTTAGCATAAAAAATTGTACATATGACGCGCACTGTATAAATTTTTCTATGGTCGTTATGCATAGAAAGTTTAAAAAAAACAAAGGTATTTCATCCGAAAATATAGTATGTTGTAATCTCAACAAGTTTAGCGAAAATAACTGTACCTTTAAGTTTATCAGATTTATTTTGTGCGTGGCTATAAATTAAACAAGTTGGCAATTTAGTATAAACATCTAGTTATTTATCATAGGATCATACAGACTTTGATTTCCTGGAAACTCTCCTTGGACTTTCAGAAGATTTACGTTTAAATCGCCGCACTTTAATCTTGCTGTTTGGAAACAATTTCACATTTCTTAGGAGATGAAATGGGCGAGGGATTTCAAATCCGTAGACGTTTGTTTATGGAGCTATTTAAAAAGTTTAATTTACCCGACAGCTATGAACAATCTGAAAGATTTTCGCCAATTGTTTGAAATAGTGTGGGTTTTCTTTTAACGCAGAACTAGAAACTGTGCTGATGTCGCAGGGTGTCATTTTGAACATTATATAATCTAAAACCGATTAGATTTTTAATTAGTATGGAACAATACTCAAAGATTTATTTATTGCAATTTAACGCGCTATTTTATTAAAATGAAAGTGAAGTATTCTCAGATAAAGAATCACTACCGGTTACGTAAAATGTTATATATTTTATGATCCTCCTATACCCAAGAATATAAAAAGTGTGAATTAGATTCGCTTATATAACTTTTTCGTTGGGATTAACGAAATCCTTAGTTCTTAAAAACGTTATGTAAAAAATTAAAAACAAACTTTATTAAAAAAATAATTATAATAATGTAAGAACCACACGAGCTACGAATTTAACTAATTAAATCTAAACGAAACATTAAGTTTGTATTTGTATAAAGCTATCATTTATCACCGTTTTTTTTATATCTTTGCTCTTAATATTTAATTCTTAATACTTAACTCTCAATACTTAGTTAATACACAATGAGATAAAAAATTTCAGATTATTTTCGATACTTAATATAAATATTTACAATTTTTTCGTAATCCTATAACAACCTTAAGAGAATTAAGGAGCCCCGTAAGATGATGATGGGGGATTTGGAGCTCCATATTGAGGGCTTGGTACTCTATCGGGATATCCTTCCTCTTTCTACACACCAAATAAATTAATAAATTAATGAATGGTTGAATTATACAACGCTTTCTTTACCTGAGTTTTGTAACGGATAAAGTAAACTTCCGGTTTACTTGGTTGCGTAGGAGCCGGAGTAGGAACCACGATATCCGGTTGTTCTTCCGGTTTCTTCACCAACACATAAACCAAAGTCTTCTCTTCGTTTTGTGGTTGAACTGGAATTACTGGAGCTGTTGGAGTTGGAGCGGTTGGTGCCTAAACACAATTGAATTAATTTAATGCCTAAAAAGAATGTTTTGGGAATTTTTACCTTAATAAAGATGATTTTGTAATGTTTTTGAGCGGGGGCGAATTCGATTGGTTTTCTTGGGGCATGATATTCTGGTTCTGGAGGTGGGACGTGGACGTAAACGTGTTTATGGACGGTTGGGGGTTGAGCCGGGGGTCCGTATTTTGGGGCTGGGGCGCCGTAATTAGTACTCGGGGGGTTATAACTGGAAACGGGACCACTTGGGGCACTATAACTGTAACCTGGAGGTTCTGGTCTAGCTTTAACCTGACTAATAACCACCATAACAATCGGAATAACCTACAACAAAATTTATTAAATCAAAAAAAAAATTAATAAAAATCATTTACCGCCACAATCCTCATTATCGTCAAAGTTAAAACCCGATTAACTCACAAAACACCTTGACTCTGAAGTTGTGAAGACGATCCTCGAGTTATTTATACCTTCACTACTTTTCGGGGGAAACTAATCTTCCTCTATAATGTGTAGGGGGGCGAAAAGAAGATGTTACCGGGTCATTCATTATCGTAGGGGGGCGCGCCTAAAAAGAATAAGGAAAAAGGGAAGAAAGAGAGGAAACATAAATTAAAAAAAAAAACTAACTGAAGAAGACGTCGGGTTCACTTTCTTTAGAATGCGATTGCGATGGGGGCCTCAAGTAAAAGGTGTAGGAAAATGAGGTGAAGCGTTGTGTAATGGGTTTTTGATGGGAAAAAAGAGTTGTTGCAAGGTCGTTTGGAGTTAAGTTTTTTTTGGCGGCAAAAATTGTTATGTTGTGGTAAAATTAAGAAGTGATTTCACCAAAATTAACGTTCATAAAAAACGTAGCGAAATAAGTTTATTGATTTGTTAATTATTTTTAAATTGAGGTTTGTTATTGATTGTTATTGGCGTTAGATAACAAAGAAAGTAAGATTCAGAAAAAATTAATTAAGTTTATAAGACAAAAAAAACCAAAAAATAAAGACTTAATTTAAAAAATATCAAATCTTCCTTATTTGTGATAATAAAGGATTGATTCATGTTTCAAATTAAAGCTGAAGATGTTCTCTTTCGAAACGTGTATAACAAACAATTAATAAGTTTATATAAAAAAGTTTTGAGAAAAAAATTAATAAATGCTACGGAGTTTATTAGACAATTTAAAAACGATTAAAAACAGTTAATTTAAAAAAAAATCTAATTTCCTTATCTATGATAATAAAGAATTGATTCAAGTCTCAAATTAAAGTTGAAGATGTCCTCTTTCGAAGCGTATATAACAATTAATAAGTTTATATAAAAAAGTTTTGAGAAAAAGTTAATAAATGCGACGGAGTTTATTCGACAACTTGAAAACGATTAAAAGCAGTTAATTTAAAAAAAATAAAATCTTCCTTATTTATGATAATGAAGAATTGATTCATGTCTCAAATTCAAGCTGAAGATGTCCTCTTTCGAAGCGTATATAACAATTAATAAAATTATATAAAAAAGTTTTGAGAAAAATGTTGATAAACGCGACGGAGTTTATTAGACAACTTGAATTCGATTAAAAACAGTTAATTTTTAAAGAATCAAATCTTCCTTATTTATAACAATAAAGAATTAACTCAAGTGTCAAATTATAGCTGAAGATGTCCTCTTTCGAATCGTGTATAAGACTTGATAAGTTTATATAAAAAAATTTTGAAGAAAACATTAATAAATGCGACGGAGTTTATTAGATAATTTAAAAACGATTAAAAACAGTTAATTTTCAAAGAATCAAATCTTTTTTATTTGTTATAATAAAGAATTGATTCATGTCTCAAATTAAAGCTGAAGATGTCCTCTTTCGAAACATTTATAACAATTAATAAGTTTATATAAAAAAATTTTGAGAAAAAAGTTAATAAATGCGACGGAGTTTATTAGACAATTTGAAAACTATTAAAAACAGTTCATTTTCTAAGAATCAAATCTTTTTTATTTGTTATAATAAATAATTGATTCATATCTCAAATTAAAGCTGAAGATGTCCTTTTTCGAATCGTGTATAAGACTTGTTAAGTTGATATAAAAAAATTTTGAGAAAAACATTAATAAATGCGACAGAGTTTATTAGATAATTTGAAAACGATTAAAAACAGTTAATTTTCAAAAAATCAAATCTTCCTTATTTGTTATAATAAAGAATTGATTCATATCTCAAATTAAAGCTGAAGGTGTCCTCTTTCGAAGCGTATATAACAATTAATAAGTTTATATAAAATAATTTTGAGAAAAAAGTTAATAAATGCGACGGTTTATTAGACAATTTGAAAACTATTAAAACAGTTAATTAAAAAAAATCAAAATTTCCTTATTTATGACAATAAAGAATTGATTCATATCTCAAATTAAAGCTGAAGTTATCCTCTTTCGGATCGTGTATAACAATTAATAAGTTTATATAAAAATATTTGATAAAAAAATAATAATAGTAGTACTCTTTTGAGACAAATATGGATCAAACCATTATGTAAAGTCAAACCATTGCGTAAGAATCAATGGATTGCTTTGAAAGTACATTGAAAGTGTACTATAATCAAGGTCCTTAAAAATATAACTTGATCGAGAACTCGACCGCAAGTGACCTCGGCTTCATTACTATAATCGGCGAAGAAGTGTATCGCGAAATTATTGTCACAACAATAGCGTTAGTGAGAAATACATTTTTGAAAACAACTCTATAACAAAACACCAAAAATTAAATTAAAAAATCACAATAACTGTAATTGATGGAGTATTATTGCTTTTCTCGAAAAACATTTCCTACAATATTTATTTAGAATAAGATTCAAAAATGATATTATTAATAAATCATTTCAATATCTCCTCCAGTTGGCGCTATACATATACTAGTATAAAAAGAACATTTTTAGATTAAATCAATAACTATTGTTTTTATCAAAAAATGTTTCAAATAAAACTTGTTTACAATTGAATTTGCAACCATTTTTGGTAATAGTATTTTTACGTACCTCCGGTAAATAGATAGCAAAGCGACAACTTAAGTAGGAACTTTCATAAGTTGTATTCGGGAATTTATTACTTATTAACAAATCGACATATCAAAACGCGGTTTTCTGCGTTAGATTTGGAATCTGATTCTGAATAAGTCAACAATATTTAGTTTCTCTATCTTTAATAATTAGAGAGAAATAAATTTTGAAAACAAATTTACAACAAAATCAACTAAAAATCGTATTTTTTAGGTTATTTCTATGAACTTATTTCTCAGGAACAAATCGAAGTATCAAAAAGTTATTTGCAGCATTAGATTCACAATTTAATTCACCCGCGAGACGATGATAACAAACTTTCCAGCAACAAACTTTTACCTTTTTATGATATCAAACTTTTGTAATTTCCTATCTCCTTTCTTAGCCGATATCTTCCTTATTATTAAAGATAGCGAAAAACTAAATGCACCATTTGAAAGCTTGATTCTTTTCTCTAAAATCGTTCTGTACTTAAAATAGCTACTTTATTAACAAAATATAAATCAGTAAAATATAAACATTACTTAATAATAAAAAATCTAAACTAAAAATACTTCAAATAATGCCTATGCAAAAATCTGCGTACAGAGCATAGTTTATAGGTTATGTACGCTTTCCGGTTTTAATAACAAAACAGTAGATTTCATGCATTAGTAGAAAATTGGAAGCTAGAGTTAGAATGGAGACGAGAGGAAAAGAAATTAAAGTTAGAGAAAAAACGATTTTTGTAATGTTAATTATGTTCCTTCTTACATACAGAGAGGAGCGAAGCATTGTGCAGCAGGTACGAAAAGAACCTATGCTGACAGCAACGAAAATAGCAGAACATGTACTACAGCAGTTTCATAAGACTATCGGCAAAGATACAGTGAGAAGAATATTATCAAAGGCCAACTACCACAGTTACGTTCCCCGAAAAAAAATCCATTTGTACCAGATGTCAATCGACAGAAGCGGATCGCCTTTGCTAAAGAACACCTAAATAAGCCTATCGAGTTCTGGGAGAAGGTTCTTTTTACAGATTAGAGTAAATTTTGCATCTTCTGCTCTTGATCCTCAAAACTTAAAAGCTACCGTAAAACATGGAGGTGGTGCAGTGGTGGTTTGGGGGTGTCTGTGCGCCAAAGAGGTAGCAAAATTGTAACATCCACAATTAACCATAAACTACACTCAGCGGCATAAAAAACGCATCACCTAAAATCATGACCGGTTTCAAACTGTAATGACTGAACGTATTCCTCGATTATAATGTTTTTTTTTATGTGGAAGGTCTATCCTTTGCCAATATTTCTGTAGACGCCTTCCCCATTTTGGCGCTTTTTAATTTCAGCAATGGTGAATAACGCTAATGCGTCTTTTCTCCCTACACTTTGAAGCTTGCTGTGGGATGCACCGACAAAAGAAAATAATTTTAATCATAAGGAGCTTGTAGTCTAGTCTGTTCTGATCACTTCTGTTTTTTGTTCAAGTTTCTATTGTTGTTAACACCAAAAATACAAGCTTTAAAAAATAACACAGCTTGTTCGGCAGTGCCATCAGAAATTAAAGGAAGTCATGGAAATTGACGAAAACATTCCAGTGACGTTTAGTGTCGTTAAAGTCGTTGACTGTTGCTAAACAAGAAAAATGCCTTTAAGTCTTGCAGAAGTTGCTCAGGCAGTGGCTTTGGTGGAAGATGGCGATAGAGAGTACGGTTTTTCGCGCCATTCAAAGATTTCGGCAGACTGGCACTTTCATCAGACGAACTGGGTCAGGAAGAAGACACACCACACAACCCCGTGATGATCGATATATCGTAACGACCGTGTTACGAAATCGACATACCACAGCAGTTGAGGTAAGAAATCGTTTGGAGCAAGTACGTCGGGTGAACGTGAGTGAACGCACAGTAAGAAAGAGATTTGAAGAAGCGGGGTTGAGATCGCAGAGACCAGCAACTGGACCACAGTTGCTTCGAGAACATTGTGTTGCTCGATTACAATTTGCACGAGATCAAGTTCAATGGACCAATACAGAGTGTCAAAACGTATTGTTCTCAGACGAGTCCAAATTCGGTTTGTACTCTCCAGCTGGTCGAGAGAGAGTTTGGAGAAGAGCAGGAGAGCGTTATGCTCAGTGCAATTTCTCTGAAAGAGTACAATACCAGGGAGGATCTGTAATGGTTTGGGGGAGAATGTGCTTCGAAGCACGTACGGAGCTTTGCTTTATCAACGGCAATCTCAATGCGGATCGGTATATTGAAGAAATTTTGGCTGAACACGTGGTTTTCTTCGGCCTATTTATTGGTGACAACTTCTTATTCATAATGCACGTTCCCATACAGCGCGCATAGTGTCCCAATACCTGGATGATTTGGATATCAGCAGAATGGAATGGCCTGCACGTAGCCCTGATTTAAACCCCATAGAACACATGTGGAATATGATAGGGAAACGAGTTAGAGCCCGTGGTGCCGTTATACAAACGCTAGATGATCTCCGAATAGCACTAGAAGAAGAGTGGAACCAGATCTTCAAAACCTGATTCGAAGTATGCCTTCAAGGATGAGGGATACCATTCAAGCGAGGGAAATAAAACTAAAACTAGAACTAACACTAGCACTATCACTAGAACTAACACTAGACCTAGAACTAGAAACTTTCGGGTTAAGCCGTGTACGGCTCTACATTTAACACCATAGTTGCATGCAATCTCTGGTCAACTTATGGCCGAGAATCTATGATATAGTCTGATTATGGTAAAAATGTAGGGTTTGGTCACTTGCCAATTGCAAATGAAAATAATTATATCAAGGTTCTGCAAATACTTGAAATTGGTTAGCGCATTACAACAATACAGGTCAAGTATTTTCCTCGTTTACGCTGAGGTTGCTTGCGGGCGAGGCTCTATAACTAATATTGTATTAACCCAAACTTGGTCAACACATTGCAGTGTCTTGACCAAAAATTACCTCGGCTGAACTTAGAAAGAGGTATACAGAGCTGTTCTTTTAACTTGAGACAAGTGAATATCTCGAAAATGGTTCATTTAACATAACAATTATCCAAATAATATTTGTTTCATATAAAGGGGGATACTATATGACGATATCATTTTTGACGTTGACAATATGAAGGTCAGGAACAATTTATCAGATAACACCCTATATTTTTGACTGCTACTGTATTCGCTAAGTATCGCTCAGTATATCTTACGTACGAATTACCCAAGGTTGATTTTATTACTTCTTAAGTTTACCATAATATGCAAGTGTCGTTACCAATTTAAGCATCTTATTACAGCCCACAATAAATTAAAATTTTTTTCAGTGTCTTCAATGCGATAAATGGTAGGTTTCCTTGTACAGTCACAAATGGGACTTACATTACTTACATAGATTACATATCGGGTAGGCGAACCAACCAACCCTGCACCGCATCCCTAGGATCTATTGTACCCTGATAGATAACGTTATCAAATTTCACCGCGTGAACTTTAATACCTTGCTCGGTGAAATAATCCTTTGGGGAGATAAACTGCGACTCAAAAATCAAGAATCTGATAAGATTAACAGCAGTGGCATAAAACATGCTCAAATATCACCTCGTCCTACGCACATAGTCAACATTCAACATCGTCGACTAGACCCAACAAGTTGAGGTATGTTTTTAATCGGCAGTGCCAATTAGAACTTTAATGCTGCTACGAGCAAGTTCTAAAATATTCCCGGGTTTGACAGTAGCGATGTTAATAAATATCTTAGCATGTCTCATTCCAGGAGAACTAGTCCATAGTAGGTGAAGTCTCTCTTTAGTCCACTGTCCAACCCAATGTTTGGACATCGTAACTGATACACCAACTGGTTCTGGCACCACAAACGTTTTACCCATTATCTCGAAAACGGTTCATTTTATATAAAAATGAATCAAATAAAAGTTGTTCTGCGCGAAGGGGGAACCCATATGACGATAACATTTTTTGACCTTGACCTTATTTCCAAGGGCGCATGAAGGTCACGACCAATTTTTTAAATGACACCCTCTGTTTTTGATTCCAAAATCTATATCTATGGATAAAAGTAAAATACGGCGAAACATCTATGTAGACAAAATCTAAATAATTTTTTTATTCGAACAGTTTTAAATATTGTTTATTTATAAAAAAATGGTTAAACTACACTATTAATCAACAATAAGTATAAAATTTATAATAAATGTTCAAATATTTCCCCACCCACTTCAATACATTTATTAACCCTTCAACTAAAACTCTCTTTACATCTTAAAAGGTTTTCTTGGCTACTATTTCTGCATGCATTTCTTATCCGGTCTTTCATGTTTTCTGGCGTAGTCGGTAGTTCGCGATAAACATTATCCTTAAGGACGCCCCACAAAAAAAAATCAAGAGGTGTTAAATCAGGTGATCTGGCAGGCCAGGAAATTAGACCTCCCCTTCGAATCCATCACCTAGCATAATCCCGATCTAAAGCTTCTCGTGCAATATGTGAAAAATGTGCTGGACCCATCATTTTGCAGCCACATATTTTGTCTTTTTTCCCTGCTCAAATCTACAAGTAACGTTTTTAAGACGTCATCTAAAAAATTTCGGTACTTCTCCCCATTCAGCATACCTCCAATAAGGTATGGACCGATCAATTTATCACCAATTATGCAAACATTAACGCAACCATCTCGGATTTTCAACGCTCCAATAGTACATGTTATGTCTATTGACTTGTCCAAAGTCTACCAAAGAAATTGACGTCCAAACGCATTCCTTCTTGTGCCCATTGACAAAATATTAATCGACTTTCAAAATGACCTCCATAAAGCTGTCGATGCAATGAAATGTGGTATGGATGATACTTGTTACGCTTTAATATTCTTAAAATGCTGGTCTCCGATATTCCGGCGTCAATTGCAAGTCGTCGAGTGCTAACTTAAGGATTTACCTCAACGCTAGCTAATACCGCAATGTCCTTTTCTTCCGTAGTTACAATTGCTCGCCGAGTTCTTTTTCTTGATTCCACTTTCCAGTGTTAGTGAAATCATTCACAACTCTGTAAAAAGGACTATTTCGATCAGGAAAACGTTCTCAACACAAAGCTATACTATCAGCAACTTTTCTGCCACTTTCTCCATAAATAAAAATCATTTAAACTTTTTCTGAGCGACTTTGAGTATCCATGATTTAATGACTTAGTTTAAACACTTTGCCTTAATGCAAAACGATGGAGTGAACTCAGAATTTGTTGCCAAACAGTTTTTATGCAAATTTAGTTTTACCTGTCACATTTTAAAACAATTCAAACAATTAAGTCTCTGAAAGCGATATTCTGAAAATGCCGACATAAGCAGATCCACAAACTCATGTTTTTTATGCGTTATTCTATTATCAAATTGACAAAGGCGGAGAAATGTCGGAACCTTTTAGACCTCTTTCCAAAGATATTTCCGACGAGCCAGGTCACCCGATGTACCTCTTCTGAATTTTTTTTGTTGAGCATTCTGAAATAGTATTCTAAGAATTAAGAACTAAAACCAATATATCGAAGCGGATAGGAAAATGTTTTAAAATTCCTAAATCTTAAACGTTAGTTAATTGTTTCTGAAAACGTTTCAATTTTTTTTCAAAAGATGTTTTGCCAAAAGCTTCAGATTTTACAATAAAATATATGTATCGTGACCTTCATATAACCGAAAATAAGGTCAAGGTCAAAAATGTTATCGTCATATGGTTTCCCCCTTCACACAGAACAACTTTTATTTGAACACATTTTACATAAAAATGAACCGTTGTCGAGATTGTCTCACGTTAAATGGTCCACCCTGTATAAATTGGTACTTAGGGCTGGTTGTACAAGATACCGATAACCTTCCGACAGCGGTATTTGACCGATAAGTTAGTTTGTACTGTATTACAATGTACGGATATTTTTGTTGGCGAGATTATCGACAGGTTAACTTATCGGGTACTCAGCGGTGCCGATAAGACAGTCATCCGCCAGATATATATGGATTTTATATAAAAACTTTGTATGGTTATTGCATATATTAACCTATAACATCCTATACGTACGTTGTGTTAGTTGTGTGTCGTGAAAATTTTTTTTAAACAGTTATTATTGTCAAAATCATAGTTAAGATTTCAAAAAAAGACATTGCCTTTACCAACCTAGAACTTCGAAAAAAAAACAAAAACTGCATTACTAATCGATGGAATGTATCTTTTTATATTTTCAATTTAATACCACTTCTTAAATACAGGATTAAAATGTGTTAAACAATTTTATATGTACATGGTGGGCAAATTTGGGTGTTATTATAGGCTATCTCAGAAACTATAAGAGATACGAAAAAAGTAGGTGCCATGTCCCGGTCTCTTTTTTCGAGACTAACCCAATCCCGCAAACACCAAACCTCTATCTTTTGTTTTTTAGTTATAGCCAAAAAGTCAAATTTTCCTGATTTCAAAAAATGCTCATATTTCGTTAATTTTTGAAATTAGAGGAATGGGGTTGATACGTTCTTAAGACACTTTTTTAAGTAGAATATATTGCCGTTGAAAAACTTTAAAAATATTTGATTATTTTTGAGATACAACACACAGTTGTATTTTTTTAAATACAAACTATAGTAAATTATGGTGTTACTGAAAAGAGCATATTTTTATCCATATCCATATCCCATATAAACATCGTTTCAATGGAAAGTCCGCTGCTCAGTTTATAATCCCTAATCTTCCTCTATACTACCGAAGATTTCACTCATTGATACCCAACTGTTCTAACCTTACAACCAGTAAGTTTAGTAGAAGAAGATCACACAGTCTGTGACTGTTTAGTTCCTGAAGTTGTTGTTCATATTTAATTATTCATTAATTAATACGTTTCTTATTCGTATTTTTAATAAACAAACTTTATCTACTAAATCATTTTTATTGGTGAACAAAGTTAGGGATAAGACACTGAGAAATTTAAATCAACTATTTAAAGTTTTTATTCGTTGGTACAAAAACAACTTTATCCTGCATAAAGCTAGGTGTCCACTTGAGAGAAATTTCTGAGAGTAACTCTCGATATCTACTCTCAACTCTGTGTCTACTTGAGACTGTTTTAGCTTTCCGAGAGCTTCTATAAAACTTCCTAGAGCTTTCTCTCAGACAGTTCTCTCAGGACCGTGTCCACTAGTGAAATGTGTCCGTGCTATGGAAAGTAAAATTTATTTTCTTTCAGTGCTTGGTGTTTGTAAACATGGATGTAAACAAAATTGCAAGTGCAATAGTGTTGTACAAAATTTCAAAAAAAAAAAACAAATTTAAAAAAATAAAAAGAAGCTGTTGGGTGAAATCATGGATTTGGCGTAGATTAGAGCTGGGTGTCAACAAATATCAACATTCGTTGTCAAATTGTTAGTTATTTGGCATACTGGATTCACAAAAAAGTGAACTCGATTGCTTTAATGGCACTTATAAATGCAAACTATAAGTTTATTGTCGTACACGTGATAGCTTAATAGTGGCTTGGCAGTATTTTGGAAAATTATTAGAAAATATAAACTTAAACGCCTCAATTGCTGAAAGAGACTAGATATTGCTGGCAGAAGACTAAGTACTACTAATGAAAGACTAGATGTTGCAAATGAAGCAGATTCTTCTTACAGAAGACTGCACACTACTACCAGAAGACGAAATACTGTTGGTAGAAGACTAGATATTGCTGCAAAAGACTAGATATTGCTGGCAAAAGACTAAGTATTGCTAGTGAAAAACTAGATATTGCAAATGAAGCACATCCTTCTTACAGAAGACTACACACTACTACTAAAAATCAAATACTTTTAGCAGAAGACTTAATTTTACTGTCAGAACACCAAATTATGTTGTCAGAAGTTACTATTACTAATGGTACAAATCCCGTTTAAATTTCTGTCCAATACTTGTTAAAATTGCATCCTTCGCTTCCCGATTTCTATGTTCATTAGATGTGATATTCCAAAGAATTGAATTTTCTTCATACACTTCAATTAATTCAAATATTTCTTCTTGGGACTATTTTCTTTTAGGTGTTATCTTTAAACGTGTTATATTGAGAAAACTCGCAGCTACTCGCAGCAAAATTCGAACCTTGTTTGGTTTTTGACAGTTACTCTCACGATAGATAAATTGTGCGTGTCCACTTGAGTACAAATCTCAATGTGTTTACTCTCCGAAAGTTTGTGGGGACTCTCTGATAGTTACTCTCAGATGCGTGTCCACCAGAAAATATACTCTCGAGAACATTTCTCGCAAGTGGACACTTAGCTTAATGGTACAAGACCAACTTTCTGTCATATTCGTGCAAAACCATACAGCAATTAGGTAGTAATTACTATCCGAAGCCGCCTACTATAATCAAAATTTTGAACTTTAGCGCTTACTATTTTGGAATTGAAAATTAACGCTTATTTTTCGCAAATGCACCATACATGCGATACATCATTGGAAAGCTAAAAATATGCTCTTTTCATTAACATCATAATCAAGTATAGTTTGTATTTAAAAAAATACAACTTTGTGTTGTATCTCAAAAATCATCAAATATTTTTAAAATTTTTCAACGGCAGTATATTCTACTTAAAAAAGTGTCTTAAGAACGTATCAACCCCATTTCTCTAATTTCAAAAATAAACGAAATATGAGCATTTTTTGAAATCACGAAAATTTGACTTTTTGGCTATAACTTAAAAACAAAAGAAGATAGAGGTTTGGTGTTTGCGGGATTGGGTTAGTCTCGAAAAAAGAAACCGGGACATGGCACCTACTTTTTTCGTATCTCTTATAGTTTCTGAGATAGCCTATAATAACACCCAAATTTGCCCACCCTGTACATAATTATAGGTATATAATAATTATATTAGTATACACAATTATATGTATACTTTATTCATTTTTTATGAATATTACCGATATTACAGAGTAATATTATATTTGCAAAAAAAACCTAATACATTACAATAATATAAAAATTGATATATAATATATAGTAGTCCAATTTAATTTTCAGAAACCAGGTGTTTCTGAAAATTACTTAGCGTTTTTTCGTCAAGTTTAATGCACTGCTTTCTAATATTCGTTATGTAT